>JACEEZ010022288.1:593505-603505 GCA_016584305.1 Chionoecetes opilio
GTGTGGTGGTGGGCAACGGCGGTTTAGGCAGCTAAGGTGTCCCTTTCCCTTGATTTCCTACGAACCAAACAGAAAGCTCAGCTAGGTTGACACAAAACTGTAAAACCCATTAGAAGCCTTGTATAAATGGTCATTGTTGCGGGAGGGATTCGAACCCGGGTACACGTGGCTTGCAATAACCAAGCAAATCTATAGTCTAATTTTTTTAAGAGGCAAAAATTTCATTCTATCTTAAGGTCTCATGCTTATAATTATGCCTATGTTTACCTGATAATATGGTTAACAATGATAAAATACAGCTGAAATTGAGAAGAACCGTACTCCTTCTCCTGGCCACAAATATCAGTCAGTAAGCAGCAAGGGGTCAGGATTTTTCATCTTGTTAAAAAAAAACCAGAGTAGAACCTGTCACCGCCTCCTTCTTTACCTTGCCCTTTATTGTTCCGGCTCAGGTATTGACGATGCCTGGAAAAATGCAGTATCAGATATCTACGTTGACTTTCCAGGCGCATGCAGAGTCTATATCTAATGAAGCGTCCAATGGATTTTGTCAGAAGAAAAGGAGACGAAAATATCCGTCCGGCATTTTTCGATCACCTTAATTGATGCTTGAAAAAAAATTAACACGATATTCAATAAACATGTTATTTATTTGCAAGTGTTCATCCATAATAAATGTTACGTATATATGCTTTAAAAATATTTGTGTTATCACTGACGAGTTCTTGATTGCGTACAAAACATATATATGCTTTGGTTTCCTGCGGATTTTCTGAGACAAAGAGTCGCGGCCTAAGAACCAACAATATAAATTACGTGAATACAAGATACAGAGACTAAAATGTAAATAAAAGAGAGAGAGAGAGAGAGAGGGGAGAGAGAGAGAGAGAGAGAGAGAGAGAGAGAGAGAGAGAGAGAGAGAGAGAGAGAGAGAGAGAAGAGAGGAGAGAGAGAGAGAGAGAGAGAGAAGAGAGAGAGAGAGAGAGAGAGAGAAGAGAGAGAGAGAGAGAGAGAGAGAGAGAGAGAGAGAGAGAGAGAGAGAGAGAGAGATTAAATGTAGGTCGAATAATTGTAAATATTGATTTGTAATTATTGAATGAATACGCAGGGGGCACGCACGCACGCACGCACGCACGCACGCACGCACGCACGCACGCACGCACGCACGCACGCACATCCTAAACTGACATGAATATTTGTATTTTCCCTCAATTTTCATCTCTCCTCTCTCTCTCTCTCTCTCTCTCTCTCTCTCTCTCTCTCTCTCTCTCTCTCTCTCTCTCTCTCTCTGTATCGATTGCAGTGGCGCGCAGATCACATCAAAAATAATGTATCTTGTTAGCTGTTACTGCCTGGGAAGTGGTTGTGGTGGTTGTGAAGTTTGTTTTAGTGTGTGTGTGTGTGTGTGTGTGTGTGTGTGGTGTGTGTGTGTGTGTGTGTGTGTGTGTGTGTGTGTGTGTGTGTGTGTGTGTGTGTGTGTGTGTGTGTGTGTGTGTGGGGCGTGCGCGTGCGTGCGTGCGTGCGTGCGTGCGTGCGTGCGTGCGTGCGTGCGTGCGTGCGTGCGTGCGTGCGTGCGTGCGTGCGTGCGTGCGTGCGTGCGTGCGTGCGTGCGTGCGTGTGTGTGTGCGTGCGTGCGTGTGCGTGTGTGTGTGTGTGTGTATGTATGTGTGTGTGTGTGTGTGTGTGTGTGTGCGTGTGTGTGTGTGCGTGTGTGTGTGTGTGTGTGTGTGTATGTATGTGTGTGTGTGTGTGTGTGTGTGTGTGTGTGTGTGTGTGTGTGTGTGTGTGTGTGTACATATTCCGGGGTTGCATGACTGTAGAAGTGTGTGGGTCTTATGCTGTTACGTACACACGCACCATACGTACACACGCACCATACGTACACACGCACCATACGTACACACGCACCATACGTACACACGCACCATACGTACACAATATTATCATTCATCTGAGTGGGACGCGGAAGGTCAGGTCACGTGCTGCTGCCAGGGTTACAGGCAGGCGCTGCCTCGCCAACCAAATGACCCTTGAGACCCGAAACCCCCCCCTCCTTCCCCTCCCCCTCCCTCCCCTCCCCTCCCCTTCCCTCCCCTTCCCCTCAAGGCTGCCACCCACTACACGCGTTTGGCCCCGTCTCCATTGCTACATTTTTTATATTTTGTTTCCTTAGTGCCAAATAACGTTCATTGTTCTAATTTTTGCAGACTGTCTTCATGTTACGCTAGGCTTTGTTTGAGAGAAGAAAACACCCATCAAAACAGACCATACAAATCCTTCCGATCACTCAGCTCCCTTCTCTCCCTTCCCTTCCCTTCCCTTCCCTTGAGGCCCAAACACCCTTACCCCTCTCCCTCCCTTCCCTTTCCTGCCCTTACCCCTCCCCTGCCCCGAGGAGGAGCGATAGAGTGAGAGCGAATGAAAGAAAGAGAAAAGAAGAAAAACGAGGCAAAGAGCATGCAGTGTCTGGCGGCAATCTGCAGCATTAGGCAAATCCCTCACTCTAGCGAAGGACAATTTCTCCTTCTCACATCACGGCAGAGCGCGGGACACAACAATAACACATACAAATAAAAATAAAACACACGATAACATAAGACAAATAACAAGAAATTAATACACACACTGAGACGGCGAAGATTATTACATATTTATCATATCGTGTTAATTTCTGACGTACACAACCTGATTTTTTTTGTCTCTCTCTCTCTCTCTCTCTCTCTCTCTCTCTCTCTCTCTCTCTCTCTCTCTCTCTCTCTCTCTCTCTCTCTCTCTCTCTCTCTCTCTCTCTCTCTGGCGTATAAATGAAAGCGTGTTTCATATTGCTATTCAAAGGGAAGGAGCGATCACAAGTAATTGCCAGCCACAGTATCTACACAATAATTAGCGGCATGAACGGTACGAAGGTTCTACTTTTAGACTGAAATACACTACTTGGCGGGAACCAATATATATTTTTAGGTACATTTTATAATAATAATACAGTAAGGAGAAGGAACAGGTAGCGGTGTGTTGTAAAGTCTTAGGTTACCTGTCGCTGTTCCTTGTGTGACAGAGAGAGAGAGAGAGAGAGAGAGAGAGAGAGAGAGAGAGAGAGAGAGAGAGAGAGAGAGACATGCTACGTACGTTCCATGCCATTGACACACAGTCACGAGTAGTCATGCCGCGTCATATTTTTGAAGGAAGGGTTACCAGACTACTTATTTAGACTTCGAATGTGTGAAATATTTGCTGAACTATATTCGTACTGACATTCTTGATTGATTTCAGTTATGGTTGCCCTCGAAATGTCTGCCTGTGTGTGGTGGCCATGAATAATCGTGAATAATTTGATAACGAAAGCAGGTTCAATATTCAGGTAGTTTTTGTTTGTTGTTAGGAATGTTTCAAGCAGACTTTCTCTCCCTGAACATGTGAAAAAGTTCCTAAAATGCCTATATGAACCTACATCAACGAAACGCTGCAAAGGTTTACAAAGTATAAGAAAGATGTTTGATGCAGTTACTAAAATGCCGAAATTGTTTGATGAGTTACAATAAGAATCATGTCTATACAAAGGTACGAATCATTACCTAAGAGTGACGCAGCTCAGGAACTTATAAACTCTAAGTAAGTAAAAAATAAATACATAAATAAATACATAAATAAAACACCTAACAGCCTACAGGTGCTTTGCGGCTTCAACGTAACAAAAAAAGTATCTACAGTTTTGCAACAATTTTTACGACCCTACACCCACACCCACACCCACACCCACACCCACACCCCACACCCACACCCACCACCCACACCCACACCACACCCCACACCCACAGCCACACCCTACACCCACACCCACACCCTACACCCACACCCACACCGACACCCACACCCACACCCACACCCACACCCACACCCACACCCACACCCACACCCACACCTGACCTTCACTGTAGCTGACACTTCCCTTAATGACCTCCAGACTTCTATCATCTAATATTAAAACACTGATTTAAAGAGAAAAACAAAAGTGATGTTAACCTTTCAAAATACACAACTACCCTTAACAATATAAGAACAGAATAGAAGCATTGCAAGTGTTGCAACCTGTGATTGGTCATGATAATTGCAGCCTGACATTAATCACTGTCCTATACGACTGTCCTTGCAGAGGTTGTGTACATGTGTGTTCTGTGCAATGCATCCAAGGCAAAGTTGTAGACGTACCTCACTGCTAGTCAATCAACAACACAATATAAAATTACTTTACCTTGCAAACACCGTAAAAATAAAATAAATCAATGCCCTTTGAGGCGTCATTGCAGCAGCAGTGTTGTGCAATCAAGAGTGTCATTTCCTTGGTCTTCACCGTGAAGGTATTACTCGTGTGTCCGCAGACTGTTGCACTGTCTCTTTATAACTGTTTCTTTAGTCTCTTACTGTCTTTTTTATAGGGACTGACAAATAAGCGGGCTTTGTGTTACCACTTTCTGTGTGCCCTTGGCCAGTCCTTGGTGATGTTAAAACAAAAATAATAATAAAAAAATAAAAAAAACTGCGGCGCGTGGGTAGAAATTGATGCGTTACCAGCTTTTTAATTTCCTTTGCATTACATTTTGCTGTTGTGGAATGACAGCTTTACGTTGGCACAAATACCTGAAGGGCATCGCGGCGTTGCGAGGGTGACGTGTCTGCTGAACACGGTGCAGTGGCCATTTTGTGCTTCACTTAATAGTACCATTATCAATTACTTAATTTTCACTATTCAATTCTCAAAACTATCTTAATATTGTGACTGATGTTTATAATGTGATGTAATATAATATAACTATGCTTGGAAGGCACTATAATGTTATCGGGCGCCGATCCTCCCATGACAGCAACAGCCCGTCATCGCGTCGCCCACCTCTGACTATTTGATCAGAAACAAGGAAACATGGTCTCCATAAACGCACGATTGATGAAATGTCGTGTTTTATGGTATTTCACGAAGGGTTTAATACAAGAACAATTTTCGCATGTAGATATCCTGAAATTGAATGCAATGTGTGTGTGTGCGTGTGCGTGTGCGTGTGCGTGTGCGTGTGCGTGTGCGTGTGCGTGTGTGTGTGTGTGTGTATTTGTTTGCTTTGCTATATACTCTCTTTTTGAAGAAATATATACTGCTGGCTGGCTGGTTCTCTCTCTCTCTCTCTCTCTCTCTCTCTCTCTCTCTCTCTCTCTCTCTCTCTCTCTCCTCTCTCTCTCTCCTCTCTCCATCTCTCTTCTCTCTCTCTCCTCCTCTCTCTCTCTCTCTCTCTCTCTCTCCTTCTTCCCTACATCGACGTAAACAAGAATTCAGGTAAATAAAAAAAAAATGCAGATAAAATTTAAAAATATGAAAAAAAAAAATAAAATTATAAGTAACAATGTCACCGTCCTGGCCCTTCAAGACAAACGTAACAGCGAAGAAAACATAAAAATAATTGAGTGCAAGAAGAAAACTCCCTGAATGAAGTAAATATTCTGTCTGTTCATGCGTTGAATGCTATCACCTCTCATTGAGTTGATTGTGATGGTTATTTCTATCGCATATTAAGTTTGTCATTTTTCTCCCATTACACGATTATCGAGAGTGTGTGGGGGAGGAGGTAAAGGAGGGGGAGAGGGGGGAGGAGGGGGAGGGGAGGAGAGGGAAGGAGGGGATGAGAGGGAAGGAGGAGGGGAGGGGGAGGGGGAAGGGGGAAAAGGCAGGGGAGAGGAGGGGGGAAGAGGGGGAGAACGGGGGGAGGAAGGGGGGTTGTGAGGAAAGTAGGGGGGGAGATAGGTAAGGCGGAGGGAGGGGGTGCGGGGAAGGGGGGGAGGGGAAGGAGGGGAGGAAGGAAAGGAGGAGGGGAAAGGGGGGAGGAAGAGGGAGGGAAGGGGGTTGGTAGGGGGGAGGGGGAAAGAAGGGGGGAGGGGGGAAGTAGGGGGGAGGGGGGGAGGAAGGGGGAGGAAGGGGGGTTATTTGGATGCGTTTACAGTGGCCATGGCGAAGCTTTTGAGGATTTGATGCCATTAAATACTTCAACAAATGGCTAATTACCCTTACACGCAATAATTTCCGCGGGTTACAATTCATTAGTAATTGGCTGGCATTGTTAATCTTTGGAGGTGAATTCGTGTGCACCGAGCTGGGATATAAATAAATGACCAATGTTCACTTTTTATATATACCTGCAAGTCCTGCATAACATATATATACCTGCAAGTCCTGCATAACATATATATACCTGCAAGTCCTGCATAACATATATATACCTGCAAGTCCTGCATAACATATATATACCTGCAAGTCCTGCATAACATATATATACCTGCAAGTCCTGCATAACATATATATACCTGCAAGTCCTGCATAACATATATATACCTGCAAGTCCTGCATAACATATATATACCTGCAAGTCCTGCATAACATATATATACCTGCAAGTCCTGAAATAACATATATATACCTGCAAGTCCTGCATAACATATATATACCTGCAAGTCCTGCATAACATATATATATCTGCAAGTCCTTCATAACATATATATACCTGCAAGTCCTGCATAACATATATATACCTGCAAGTCCGGCATAACATATATATACCTGCAAGTCCTGCATAACATATATATATCTGCAAGTCCTGCATAACATATATATACCTGCAAGTCCTGCATAACATATATATACCTGCAAGTCCTGCATAACATATATATACCTGCAAGTCCTGCATAACATATATATACCTGCAAGTCCTGCATAACATATATATACCTGCAAGTCCTGCATAACATATATACAAGAATTTGGTCTGTTTTTTCTGTAGGTGATTTTTCCTGAAGCGTCATTCCATCTTGGCTTTCATTAATGTTTTTTCTTCCTCGCTCCAATTTTTCTTCAGTTTTTCTCTCTCCCTCTCTGTCTGTCTGTCTGTCATTTTGTCCGTGAGTTTCTCTGTCTTTTTGTCTGTCTGTCTTTGTCTTTCTGTGTGTCCGTCTATCTTTCTTTCTATCTGTCTCTCTTTTGATCTGTCTGTCTGTCTTTGTTACTCTCTCTCTCTCTCTCTCTCTCTCTCTCTCTCTCTCTCTCTCTCTCTCTCTCTCTCTCTCTCTCTCTCTCTCTCTCTCTCTCTCTCTCTCTCTCTCTCTCTCTCTCTCTCTCTCTCTCTCTCTCTCATCCCGCCCACTACAAAAGTTTGGACAAGCATCCATCTTTCTCTGATTACTATACTGAGTGACTTTAATATTCTCCCTTTGTCTTGATAACCTGCTTCATCCTCCTTCTTGATTACCTTCCCTGCCTCCCCTCCCTTCGTGCCTTCCTTCACCCACCACCACAACCACCAACCACCATTCTCAACCACCACCACAACCACCAACCACCATTCTCAACCACCACCACAACCACCAACCACCATTCTCAACCACCACCACAACCACCAACCACCATTCTCAACCACCACCACAACCACCAACCACCACTCTCAACCACCACCACCACCAACAACCACCATTCTCAACCACCAACCACCATTCTCAACCACCACCACAACCACCAACCACCATTCTCAACCACCACCACAACCACCATTCTCAACCACCACCACCACCACCAACCACCATTCTCAACCACCACCACAACCACCAACCACCATTCTCAACCACCACCACAACCACCAACCACCATTCTCAACCACCACCACAACCACCATTCTCAACCACCACCACAACCACCAACCACCATTCTCAACCACCACCACCACCACCAACCACCATTCTCAACCACCACCACAACCACCACCACAACCACCAACCACCATTCTCAACCACCACCACAACCACCAACCACCATCCACCACCACCAACCACCATTCTCAACCACTACCACAACCACCGACCATCATTCTCAACCACCACCACCACCACCAACCACCATCCACCACCACCAACCACCATTCTCAACCACTACCACAACCACCGACCATCATTCTCAACCACCACCACCACCACCCAACCACCATTCTCAACCACTACCACAACCACCGACCATCATTCTCACCACCACCCACAACCACCAACCACCATTCTCAACCACCACCACCACCACCAACCACCATTCTCAACCACCACCACCACCACTAACCACCATTCTCAACCACTACCACAACCACCGACCATCATTCTCAACCACCACCACAACCACCAACCACCATTCTCAACCACCACCACCACCACCAACCACCATTCTCAACCACCACCACCACCACCAACCACCATTCTCAACCCCTACCACAACCACCGACCATCATTCTCAACCACCACCACCACCACCAACCACCATTCTCAACCACTACCACAACCACCGACCATCATTCTCAACCACCCACAACCACCAACCACCATTCTCAACCACCACCACCACCACCAACCACCATTCTCAACCACCACCACCACCACCAACCACCATTCTCAACCACTACCACAACCACCGACCATCATTCCAACCACCACCACAACTACCAACCACCATTCTCAACCACTACCATAACCACCGACCATCATTCTCAACCACCACCACAACCACCAACCACCATTCTCAACCACCACCACAACCACCAACCACCATTCTCAACCACCACCACAACCACCAACCACCATTCTCAACCACCACCACAACCACCAACCACCATTCTCAACCACCACCACAACCACCAACCGTCATTCTCAACCACCACCACAACCACCAACCACCATTCTCAACCACCAACCATCATTCTCAACCACCACCACAACCACCAACAACCATTCTCAACCACCACCACAACCACCAACCACCATTCTCAACCACCACCACAACCACCAACCACCATTCTCAACCACCACCACAACCACCACCACAACCACCACCACAACCACCACCACCACCACAACCACCACCACAACCACCACCACAACCACAACCACCATCACAACCACCACCACTACTACCACCACAACCACCACCACTACTACCACCCTTACTGCAAACCAACAGTCTCTTTCACAACAATCAGAATTGTTCACCACCACCACAGTCCACACTCCCCGAAGCCCCAATCATTCACCACCACAACACCACCACCACCACCACCACTATCACCACTACTGACACCAATATTCTCTTCCATAACAATCACAATATTCCACCACCACCACCACCAAAGGCCACCTAACCCCTAAACCCACCAAACCACCCACTACCACCTACACTATCCCCCAAGTCTATTGTTTCCCCAAAGCCCCAATCATTCTAACCCCCAAACCCCCAAACCCACCCCCACCAAAACCCCCCCCCGCTCCCACCCAAAGGGCCTTTTGCCAGTGGGGAAACACCGATCACCAAAATGTGAAAAGCAAACCAAACTTTCTCTGAAGGCCCTGGGGGAAAAAAAACGCCCCTTTCCTTTTTCTCTCCTTTTTAACCCTCCTTTTTCCTTTCTCTCTCTCTCTCCTCTCTCTCCCCCTCCCCTCTCTCTCTCTCTTCCCCCTTCTCTCTCTTTTCTCTCCCCTCCCCCTCTCTCCTTTTTTCTCTCCCCTCTCTCTCTCCCCTCTCCTCCTCTCTCTCTCTCTCTCTCTCTTCACACACACACACACACCAAACCCAAAACAAACAAAACACCACCCCAAAAAGCCCTAGTAATAAAAAAACCCACAAAAATTTTTTAGGGCTTTTATTCCAGTACAGATTTCGTTTCCGAGAAAGGTTTTGCGGGGCCCCTTCAGTAAATTTTTTTTTTTGATCGAAAAATAGCTTCACTTTCCCCTTGGGAAGTTCCCCGCCGGGTTTTTAGCGCCCAAAAGGGGAGGGGCGAAGGAAGCGGCGGGGGCGGAGGCGAGGGGGGGGGGGAATAGCAAAGCTTTCGGCGTTGGACAGGGGGCGGAGGGGGGGATGGGGGGGCTTTTAACTTTTGGGAAATTAGAGGAGGAAAAGAGCGCCCTTTCTTTTTTCAAACCCTTTTTCTTCTCCCCTTCC
>JACEEZ010022288.1:608505-618505 GCA_016584305.1 Chionoecetes opilio
CAGTCCGAGTATCAAACAGAAAGTGGACAGGTGATGCAAGTAGCCAGCTAGGAAAGCTCCCACTCCTGGGAGGAGTCCCTCAGCGGGCAGCCCTGGGACACGTCCCTCAGCGGGCAGCCCTGGGACACGTCCCTCAGCGGCCAGCCCTGGGACACGTCCCTCAGCGGCCAGCCCTGGGACACGTCCCTCAGCGGCCAGCCCTGGGACACGTCCCTCAGCGGGGAGGCGCAGGCCCTGGCGGTGCCCTGCCCTGATGTGAGGGGAGGGTGTAGCGTGGGGCAAGATGAGGCCTCGTCTACCCCCGGCCCCGGTGTGCTGGGCCTGACGCGTGCCGGGCTGGCGGCGCTGATGGACCAAGACAAGGAGGTGCTGGGGGAGGGCATGTCGGGCCGGGTGTTCCTGCTGCACGTGGCCGGGGAGCCGCGCTGCCTCAAGGTAGCCAGACACGAGGGCTTCGCGCCCATGTTCCGGAGGGAGCTTGATATCCTGAAGGATCTGGACGGAGCGGCAGGAGCCCCGAGACCCCTGGCGGCAGCCACCTCAGGTCTGTCCGCACTGCTGACCACCTTCTGCGGCAGACAAACCTTCGAGGAGCTGGCCAGCGTGGCGCCCACGGACGCGGACAAGCTGTGCGCCCTGCAGCTGCTGGTGCAGGACGTGCAGCAGCTGCACGTCCGCGGCTACACCCACAACGACCTGAAGGAGGACAATGTGGTGGTGCGCCGGGACGCTGACGGCCGCCTCAAGGTTTCCCTCATTGATTACGGTCTCGCCAAAAAGATGGGTGTCCATTTCAAGTTCGCCAAACACTCCCGCCACAAGCGGTGGACGGCGCCCGAGCTGGAGGGCGGCGGGGCGGCGTGTGGCCCGAGCATCGACATCTTTTCCCTGGGTTACATCCTGCACTACGTGCTGGCCCAGTGTGACGACCGCTACCCAGCCCTGGACGCCCTGGCCTGGCAGGCCCTGGCCTAGGACCCCGCGGCGCGGCCCTCCACCCTCCAGCTGCTGCAGGCAGTGCAGCAGCAACAACAGCAGCAGCAGCTGCAGGAACAGCCGTGCCCACCACAGCAGGACAAGGCGGCAAACAAGCCTGCTGCTGCTGCTGCTCCTGCTGCTGCCTTGCTCCGCCGTGTTACTCAAGGACTGTCACGTTTATTTTCGCGCCGCCGCGTCACTTAGTCTAAGAAGTGACTGCATGGTGACGCACTCCCTGATGGACTCACTGTACCGAGGGTTGCGGCGGTCACCGCGCCGCCCTGCTGGTTCTTCTTTCAGTTGTCTGCATTCTTTGTCTATTTTCTTTATGCTTTTGAGTTACTCTTTGAGGCTACATGTTATTCTTATACCTTGTATAATATATATTTTAATATTATTATAATTATACTCTATATTATAGTATTTCTCTGTACACATTTTTACACATATTTTATATATATTTTTAATCTTCTTACTCCCAGTCCAAGAAAAAAACTAATGTCTTTTCTTCTTTTTTTCACATTAATGCAAGACTGACCAAGGGCAAAAAATAAATAAAAAAATAAATAAAAAAAACTAGCCAGCATTGCCAGGTTCCCCAATACACTATATCGAAGAGACCCACAATCAATTCCAGTTATCACTAGTGTAGTGTTTTAAATGGTAGAATGATCACTTTGCTGTTATTGTTGTTGTTGTTTGCTTGTCTTTGCCTCAGGTGGAGTGGAGAATCGAACATTGTTATATTGATACATAAGTTTGCTGTGTCGTTTCTTTGTCTAAAGTATCGGTCTCTCTCTTTGTCTTTATCTATGTTTGTCTCGTTTGTTTTCACACACACACACCACCACACACACACACACACACACACACACACACACACACACGCACACGCACACGCACACGCACACGCACACACACAAACACACACACCCTCAGCATAGGAGGATGGACGCAGTGTTACACACTCCCTAATAGCCACATAACCACCGCTGTACACACATTTCCGATATTTTCAGCATGATACTACTACTACAATACCCCTACTACCTACCTAACCTTCCACCTACTACCTAATGCCTAAAATACTCCTGCTACCTACTACCAAAATACTACTCACACAACTTTCCCGCTTAGGGGCCTAACAAATACATGCTGTTATGACATTTTGTGCCATATTTCAGACTCCCGTTGCGGTTATTTTCGCTACACCTCTTGTCTATAAATAATTTTCTTACTTTATGTTACTGTTGTTGTTGTAGCCGCTGGTATTTTTGTTTTCCCTACAGTGGTATTAATGTTTGCTGTTGTTTTTGTAGTTGTTGGCGTCGGGCGGCGCATAATAACGCGTCAGAGATCATGTTTATGACTGAAATGAGAGTAATTATTTCGAGGTTTATGTTATTTTTATCAGTACAACCGTGATGACTATTTCCTTTCTTATATATTGTGGATATATACTTTGTTATGTTGTTAATGTTCATGGCAGAAGTTATAGTAGTAGTGAAGATTGTGACTGTAGTTGTAGAAGTATTAGCAGTGGTTGCAGTGCTAGTAATATAGTGGCAGTAACAGTCGTAGTGGTAGTAGTAGTCCTGAGTGCTATCAGTAGTAGTAGTAGTAATAGTGGTAGTAGTATAGTGGCAGTAACAGTCGTAGTGGTAGTAGTAGTCCTGAGTGCTATCAGTAGTAGTAGTAGTAGTAGTGGTAGTAGTGGTATTACAAAAGTTGTGGTTGTTGTTGTAAGTAGTAATGTTGTTGAGAGTTGCTGTTGAAGTAAAAGCATAATTAGTATTAGTAATTGTAGTTGTTGTAGCAGCAGTAGCAACAATGGTAATAGTGGTAATAGTAGCAGTAGTGATAGCAGCAGTAATTGTAGTTGTTGTAGCAGCAGTAGCAACCATGGTAGTAGTGGTAATAGTAGCAGTAGTGATAGCAGCAGTAGCAACCATGGTAATAGTGGTAATAGTAGCAGTAGTGATGGCAGCAGAAGTATTGGTAGTGTGCTGTGGTAGTTCTTGTAGTTGCTGTTATTGTTTTTGTAATATTTGTTGTTGTGGTGATGTAATAAAACGATTCAGTAGTAAAAGGTTGATAACGTCTGTGAGGGAAGGAAGGCTAAGCAAGGGAGGCACGCAGGCTGGAGGAAGGCAAAGGTTGTCCTGCAGGCAAGACCATCGCAGAGCCTTAGAAAACAAAAAGCCTACAGATCTTATTGGCTAAAATGTTAAAAAGAAAATTCTCTTCTCTCTCTCCTCTCTCTCCTCTCTGCTCTTCTCTCTCCTCTCTCTCTCTCTCTCCTCTCTCTCTCTCTCTCTCTCTCTCTCTCTCTCTCTCTCTCTCTCTCTCTCTCTCTCTCTCTCTCTCTCTCTCTCTCTCTCTCTCTCTCTCTCTCTCTCTCTCTCTCTCTCTCTCTCTTTATCCTTAACCCATTCTATCCTTAACCCATTGTCTCCATAACCCATTATATCCTTAACCCATTCTCTCCTTAACCCATTGTAACCCATTGTCTCTGTTCTTCCTAATGACCGCCTCAGGACAACCCACCACCTCTTCCTTCTTTTGTCTTCCTTCCTTCCTTCCTTCTCTCCAAGTGTCCTGCCTAATTATTCCTCCTTCCTCCTTCAGGGTTTCCTCGTTCCCACCTCCATCATTCAATATTTGGAGAGAGAGAGAGAGAGAGAGAGAGAGAGAGAGAGAGAGAGAGAGAGAGAGAGAGAGAGAGAGAGAGAGAGAGAGAGAGAGAGAGAGAGAGAGAGAGAGAGAGAGAGAGAGAGAGAGAGAGAGAGAGAGAGAGAGAGAGAGAGAGAGAGAGAGATGAGAGAGGAGAGAGAGAGAGAGAGAACATGTCACAATAAAAATATGTTTGATAAAGAGGCTAGAGTATAAAGGATAAAGAAATAAAGAAGTAAATATCACAGGTAAGATCCTCTACACGCACACGCACATACATACATACATACATACATACATACATACACACACACACACATACATACACACACACACGTTCGAATCCTCGCGCTCCCGGGGATTTTTCACTGACAAATTCTGGCGGTTACTGTCCCCTTTGAGCAATGGGATGGGGGTGTGTGGTGTGTGAGGTCCCAGCATTGCCCAAAGAACGGTAATAATGAGCTCCAAGCTCGCACTGAGAGGGTGAAAACTGGCGATCGCGAGTCAGCTCGCGTGGACAAGACCATGGGTGAATAACACACACACACACACACACACACACACACACACACACACACACACACACACACACACACACACACACACACACACACACACACACACACACACACCACTCTCTCTCTCTCTCTCTCTCTAATGAACCGTCGTGAAGGTGACGCTAAAAGAAGAGTGTGTGAGAGATAAACATAAAGGCGGGTCGTCCCTTAAAGCGTCGTGCCGCGCCGCGTTAAGACAACAGTGCCGCGCCGCGTTAAGACAACAGTGCCGCGCCGCGTTAAGACAACAGTGCCGCGCCGCGTTAAGACAACAGTGCCGCGCCGCGTTAAGACAACAGTGTCGCGCCGCGTTAAGACAACAGTGCCGCGCCGCGTTAAGACAACAGTGTCGTGCCGCGTTAAGACAACAGTGTCGTGCCGCGTTAAGACAACAGTGCCGCGCCGCGTTAAGACAACAGTGCCGCGCCGCGTTAAGACAACAGTGTCGTGCCGCGTTAAGACAACAGTGTCGCGCCGCGTTAAGACTAACAGTGTCGCGCCGCGTTAGACCACAGGTCCGCGTCGCGTTAAAGACAACAGTGTCGCGCCGCGTTAAGACAACAGTGCCGCGCCGCGTTAAGACAACATGCCGCGGCCGCGTTAAGACAACAGTGTCGCGCGCGTTAAACAACAGTGTCGCGCCGCGTTAAGACAACAGTGCCGCGCCGCGTTAAGACAACAGTGTCGTGCCGCGTTAAGACAACAGTGTCGCGCCGCGTTTATGTTTGGGATGCTTAAATTGTTTTTGGGAAAAATCTGTGATGAATATGGGAATAGAAATTATGAATGTTGATTTGTCCTGATGTCATTCTTAGATAATCTTTTTCTTCATAAATGTGTCTGTGTGGAGGCAGAAATAGGACTTTGGACACAGAGATTTGCCCATTGATTTTGACACGAGCGTTCCAGAGAAAACGTAGAGTTTCTTATACTGGAAATACGTAATGATGACAGATGATATGGACATACCAATGGTGATAATGATGATAATAATGACAATAATTTCATGATAAGATAATGTGAATGAATAACGGTGGCAACAACAAAAACAATAATAGTAATAATGATAATATTAAAAATAATAATAAAAAAGAATATATTTCGAGGTCATAACAAAAAAAAGAAGACAAGAACAACAACACTCGAGCAATAACAAGTATATATTGTTTTCAGTTTTTCTTTATATTGTTTCTTTTTAGTTTCTTATATTAAATTATCGAGAAAAATAATATAATGACTCTTATCATGACCGCTACAAAAGTGACCATGCAGTGGCGAGGCATTTCCAGTCGTGACGTCAAGGGAACGGCCAATACAATCTATACCTTACCCCTTGACGTGTGTGCGGGAGCCAATCAGACAGCCATCGAGACCAATCACTTCATTGGGGGGATTAAGGCGATTTATTAAAGGTTTACCTGTCGCCTAAGACCCTCCAACGCGCCGCGCCTCTCATGTGCCTCAATGACACGTAAATCATCTTTCACCTCACACTTCCAAGGACCAATCAGCACACGCGGCCACTAAGGTGACACCCGGGCAGCCAATAGCCGTGTGGTATAAGGAAGGTTCTGCCAATGGTTAGCGGCGCCCTTCATGACACCATCTTTCGCGGCATCCAATCTCGGGCTGATCCGACATTCGCGTCCCTCAGCGGCGAGTGTTACGCTGGCGAGGAAGCCGCCCAGCGGCATAGTAAAAAATACGAAACCAATTGTTCAAATTGTTCTAAAAGCACCAAATTTGGCACACATGTAGATTCATACATTCTGAACAATTTTGGATATGGAGGCATTCAAGATTCTCCCCGTAGCACATTTGGCGGCCATTTTTTGAAAATGGCCGCTATTTACCATTAGCGTCATTGAATATGTACCATAATTTGTCTTTTTGTGGATGCTAGAGGTGATAAGTGTGCTAGAGGTGATAAGTAGTGTACAATTACACATACTTGTGTGCTTACCAAATAAAATGGCTACCATTTTACAAGAAAAATGAATTTTACTTTGCAGCGGCAGCGCTGGTGGCAGTGACGGCGGCTGCAGTAATAGTATAGTGTTGATAGTCATGGTACTTGTAGTAGTAGCTTGTGGTAACATGGTGGTGTTTTGTGTCTTTGCAGGTGAGGCTTTGATAACCATTCAACTGGTGGTGGATGACAGCAGCAGCAGCAGCACCACCTGACATCAGAGACGCGTTGTTCCAGACTGCAGCCATGGCAAAGAAGTTCCAACTGGTCGATACTTTGAGCACGTACTCCCACAACACCTCCTGAGACAAACTGGAAGCTGTGTCTTGTATGTCAAGAGGAGACAACAGAGTCACTTGTGTGCCCAGTACTGTCTAAACGCCGAGACCCTGGGAGTGGATACACGACAATGGCTGCAAACTTGGTCAAGTTGATGAACTAGGAAAACTGCCAAGAACTGTTCAGTTACAGAGACTAGATGAAGGACAAGGTGTTGAGGCGACAATGGTTGCCCACCAGGCCAAGTGGCATAAAACATGTATGCTCCAATACAATAACACAATGCTACGAAGAGCAGAGAAGAGACTCATCGCAAGCAGCTCAGCATTTGGTAGTACTGACAATGTCTCAGGCAAGCGCGCCAGAACACACTCTTCAGAAGCCACTACCAGCGGCACCTCCTGCTTTTTTCTGTGGAAAGTCTGGCACAGAGACCCTACATGAAGTAGCAACCTTCCAGGTGGACACACGCGTACGGAAGTGTGCAGCGCAAGTTGGGGACAATGAACTCATGGCCAGGCTCAGCATGGGTGATACTGGTGGCTCTGGAGGCCAAGTACCATTCCAAGTGTTTGTTGGCTCTTTACTATCGTGCAAAGACCACTGTAGAAGCCGAGCAGAAAACTGACCATGAAGGTGTGATGTCAAGAATCGTACTGGCTGAACTGGTCCTGTATATCGAGGAAACCCACCTAGAAGAGGGCACCGCCCCAGTCTTCAGACTCGCAGATCTTGCAAAGCTATACACGACAAGAATGGAAGAGCTCGGGGTTGCTTTGTGCAAGAAAGTTAATAGCACAAGGCTGAAAGAGCGCCTGTTAGCCAGTTACCAGGCCTGAGATCCCAGAGCAAAGGCCGAGATGTTCTACTAGCGTTTGATGAAGACATTGGTGAAGCGCTAGGCAAAGCCTGCGAGCAAGACTGTGAGACTGAGGCAGTTCACCTTGCGCGTGCTGCACAGATAGTTCGGCGATATATGTTGAAGACACTGACCGATTCCGTGGATCATTCCCGGGTGGTTGTTCAGGAGGACTCTGTGCCAAACGTACTAGTTGCAATGGTAAATATGGTGCTGGATGGCCCCAGCATCAAGAACCAAAGCCATTCCTCTTCGAGACAAGCAGCTCTTTCCATTGCGCAGCTTCTCAAGTTCAACAGTGTCAAGCAAAGTCGGAAGCAGGGAGCAACCAAGACACAGGAGCCTCCAGCTGTCAGACACAGTACGTCTCAAGAAACTCCTCTTCCAACCTATGTTGGGCTGATGCTGCATGCTGAAACACGCAAGAGAGGACTTGTGGACAAGCTCTTCTCTCTGGGCCTAAGCATCTCATATGACAGAGTCCTGCGTCTTTCTGCCCAGATGGGAACAGCGTGTGTCAGCTGTACCGCATAGAGCAAGTGGTCTGCCCGCCTACCCTGCGTAGCAATGTGTTCACAACTGCGGCTGTGGACAACATTGACCACAACCCAAGTGCCACCACAGCCAAGAATTCATTCCATGGAACAGGAATCTCGCTTTTGCAACACCCAACGTGTGCAGATGAGGGAGTGGATCGTAGCATTGCTCTCACTGGGCGTGATACTGGATCAAAGACGGTTGAGCCTCTACCAGAATATTACACGGATGTACGTCCTGTTGCTTCCTCTGTCAAAGGGCAAACGATCCCAGCTACTTCTGTGACCTCTCTTAGACGCCACAACTTTGAGCAGCACATAGAATATGAGTATATGTGGCTGGAGAACACGAGAAGTGTTCTCAAAGATGATGTTGAGGCCTGTGAAAACACATCATGGGCTGCATACCATGCAAGGCACCAAGATCCAAAGCAACCAGTCATCACACCAACGTCCCTGCTTCCCTTGTTCCAGGAGAGTGCTCACACTGTGGCAATGATCAGACACTCTATTGATGTAGTCAGGAATGCAGTTCAACATCTCAACCCAGGCCAAACTCCAGTTCTGACTTGCGACCAGCCACTATTCACTCTAGCAAAACAGATCCAGTGGAAGTGGCCAGACACATATGGAGAAGACCAACTGGTGGTGATGTTCGGGGGGTTGCATATTGAGATGACGGCACTGAAGACCCTGGTGACTGGTTGCAGGGAAGTGGGTGGACCCAAGCACTGGTACAAGCAGAGATCACAACTGCAGGAACAGCAGACTCATTTCTTCGAGCAGCTCACGTCACACGCACCAGAAAGAGCACACCAAGTCACAGCGGCTGCCTTATACATACTCCAACGGCGTGCCTATGACCAGTACAGCACCACCAATACAGAAGATGATGCGCACCCTGGAAGCTTCGAAGACTGGTGGCAGTCAGAGAGAACAGAGTTATCCGCAGTTTTCAGTACTGGTCAACAGTCTTGGCACTGGAGCTGTCCACTCTGATCTATGTGCGATCTCTGAGAGAAGCCAATTTTAGCATGTACGTGGATGCTCTGACAGAAACTGGTTCCGTGGTTCTTCGCACTAGACCACACGAAACTATGCCCGCTGGATACCAGTGCATCTGCGGGACATGGCAGAACTGGCAAACAAACATCCAGACGTCTTCACAGAGTTTAGCAACGGACACTTCACAGTCCAGAAGACCAAGAGGATCTTTTCAGCAATCCCTATTGACCAAGGACATGAGCAGAACAACGCGTATGTCAAGGGTGATGGAGGAGCCATCGGCCTCACAGACAATCCAACTGCACTGAGGCGCTGGATGGTTGCCGGACCAGAGGTTGCTAGAGTGATTGTGGAATTTGAAGACTTCAATCTGCATCCACACGACCAAGAGGAGACACGTCACCACGAGGAGACACCAAGTGTGCAGAACACTTTTGCCAGAGATGTGCGCATCAACTCGTGGCCATCTTTGAAGAGCTGGGCAACCTTTCGAGGAGGACAGTCAGGACTTGCTGGTGCTCGACACAAAGGAGATCGCAGACACTGCAGTCATAGAAACAGTCCGTAACGCCAAGCAGATTGGCCAAGACCAGTTTGAAGCATTCTCAAAGGAATGCATCGTGGACAGAAACCAAGTCCATTGAGGTGGCAATCCACCGGAACAAGCTGCCACTGTTTGCGACCAAGAGAGGACCCAAAATACCCAAAGGAAAACAACAGGTCAAATCTCTGAAGAATGATGTTGCGCTCTTCGCACGATTATATATCAGCTGCCAGACCCGTGATGGGAATCTAGAAGAGTTTCTTCAGGCATGAAAATCAGCAATGCCTCCAGCTTTATCTGACGGAGGGAGACTGTACCTAGGGAGCAAGAGTGACTTGCTGGTGTGCCTTGAAGGCCATGCTGAGCCTCAGTCTGAAGCGCCTACTGTCACTGCTGTTGTCCTCGATGGAGCAGTAATCGTACAGATGTTGAAGCCGGGTACTGCCAACACGTTTCGAGGAATATGCACAGCAAGTGTTCATCCCATACGTTGTACAACAGCTCCAACATGTATCACGTCTTGACCTTGTGTGGGGACAGCTACAGAGCAGATTCCCTGAAGGCATCAACCAGAGAACAGCGTGGAAAGGGAGTACG
>JACEEZ010022288.1:623505-641005 GCA_016584305.1 Chionoecetes opilio
GTGTGGTGTTGTGTGTGTGTGTGTGTGTGTGTGTGTGTGTGTGTGTGTGTGTGTGTGTGTGTGTTGAAATTATATAAACAAGTGTGTTTGCTTTTCAAGAGTTAAAAATTCTTCATACATGGAATGCCAATGAAACTTTTTGCGTTTATCAAATTTTACCACAGCGAAATATATTCTTCTTTCGCTTATAACTTTTGCTTATTCCCCCGTCTTGGCGCGCGGCGATACGGCTCCCTCGGCGCTTTCATCAGTTCATGTTGGCTGCTTTTTTATTTCTTGTCTAAACAATATTTTCCGCATAGATGAGATAACTTTTACACGTTCTCCGTATTGGCCATGTTGCGTGTGTGGTTTGCATGGGTTACAAAGGCTGTCTGGTGATCTGTCTCGGCCAGTGACGTGCCGCGCCTCACAGGGCCGGCCAATCACCAAGGCCGGGTGGCGGCAGCTCCTCCGTCCAGCCTCCCATTGGTCACTCTTGGCGCACCTCTAATGGATTATTGGGGGTCATGACCTGCGTCGGGCAGAGCTGCGGGTCAGCACACACACACGCACGCACACACACATAAAATAATCAAAACTCGCAGAACCAAAACACGCACAAACTTATACACAGAGAAACCCAAACACACTTACATTTACACACTCACACACACACGCACGCACGCACGCACACACACACGCACACACGCACAGGCAAGCGGTGGCAGAGTGGTTATCGCACCCGAGTGGCGAGCTTGGTGTTTGGAGTTGAAATAATTAATGCGCCTCCGTGGTGCAGTGGCTAGCGCGCCTAGCATCGATTCCGTAGGCCCTGGTTCGAATCCGAGGCAGGGCAGTCGGCAGCCAGCCCAACAGCTGTTTATGATACATTTCGGGGTTTGTCGATAAAAGGGTACCTGGGGAAGCCTGGGGAAGGTAACTGTGGTAACCCGGAGGTCGCACTAGCCCTGTGTCCCGGGGTAGCGGGTTGTCACCAATCCCCAGGTTCAAGGGCTAATGCGACGAAGGTGAGCCACCAAGGCCCCGCGCCCGCTTAGCGTATGCCCCAATCTTGACCTTAATAATAAGTATATTGACAATGATAATGATCGTGAAAATAAAGCTAATAAAAATAATGATAATTATTAAGTTAATGATAATGATGAAAATATAGATAACATTATCATTATTAATATCATTCTTATTATAATTACCATTATTAACAAAGGTAACATTTATAATTATTACTAAAAATTATAATAATAGTAATAATGAAGTGAATAAGTGTAAGAAAATAATAACATGAAGGATTTTTGGTGCAATTGTAGTAAATAATAGATGACGAAATAGAATAGAAATACAAAATAGAAACAAAATTAGGCTGCCATCATTTGTAAAGGTGTATTGCATAATTATATATTATGCAAATAGAAAGCAGGAATGCTATCTATATTATTCGTAAATACAAATGCCATTATCACATCATTAAATAATAATATTATTTACTAAATACAACATAACCAGAGAGCGAGAGAGAGAGAGAGAGAGAGAGAGAGAGAGAGAGAGAGAGAGAGAGAGAGAGAGAGAGAGAGAGAGAGAGAGAGAGAGAGAGAGAGAGAGAGAGAGAGAGAGAGAGAGAGAGAGAGAGAGAGAGAGAGAGAGAGAGAGAGAGAGAGAGAGAACAGAGGATAAGAGAAAGCGTGAGGCTATATGGTGATGCAAGGGACAAGAACACGTGTATCCAAAAGAAAACTATAAAAAACACTCAAAATGACACTCTAACCATTATAAACTACGTATTAATGATCACGTATACACTACACTATAGTGACCAATCTTCTCACTCTAAGAATCTTAACATCACAATTGTACGTATATAAGACAGCGAATCCATTTGTTTAGCCTTAAGACACCTTGGCCTCAGCCTTTTATAAGCCTTAAGACACCTTGGCCTCAGCCTTTTATAAGCCTTAAGACACCTGGCCTCAGCCTTTTATAAGCCTTAAGACACCCTGGCCTCAGCCTTTTATAAGCCTTAAGACACCTTGGCCTCAGCCTTTTATAAGCCTTAAGACACCCTGGCCTCAGCCTTTTATAAGCCTTAAGACACCTTGGCCTCAGCCTTTTATAAGCCTTAAGACACCTTGGCCTCAGCCTTTTATAAGCCTTAAGACACCTTGGCCTCAGCCTTTTATAAGCCTTAAGACACCTTGGCCTCAGCCTTTTATAAGCCTTAAGACACCTTGGCCTCAGCCTTTTATAAGCCTTAAGACACCTGACCTCAGCCTTTTATAAGCCTTAAGACACCTTGGCCTCAGCCTTTTATAAGAGTAAAGTAATCATGGCCTTTCGGAGACGTGAGATGTTTGAACTATAGTCTATATTTTTTAACAAGGCAAAAAATCCATTCTATCTTAAGGTTTCATGCTTAAAATTATGCCTATGTTTACCTGATAATAGGGTTAACTATGATAAAATACAACTGAAATTTAGAAGAAGCTTAGTATTCCCTTCTCATGGCATCAAATATCAGTCAGTAAGCAGCAAGTGGTCAAGATTTTTTGCCTCGTTAAAAAAAATAGACTATACTTGATGACCTGACTGCTGCATGACACAGGTAACAGTGCTGCTGATGCATTAGTCACCCCTTAACCCCTTGAAACCCAGAACGTCATTTCCATTGTAATTTGGGTACCATTAGACGATTTTTGAGTATACAAGCAATACTTTATAGATATGACTTGTTAAGTATCCTTGTCCACGAGCTAATTTGGTATATTAAGTTAACTGTTCGTAATTTTATGGCTCGAAAACGATTCTATATAGCAAAGGAAAGCTCTGGGCGTGAAGGTAAAGAAGAGCAACAACAAGCTACTTAGCTAATGCATAAAGAGCAGACAAGGAAAAGTAGCAGTACGAGTGGAGAACTAAATACCTTCACCAGCAAATTGACAACTTCGAGAGTACTCTTCAGAAGGGGAACTACCGAAGAGGGGAGAAGAGGGGAGAAGGGGGAGCAGGGAGGGAGGGAGAGGGGAAAGGAGGGAGAGGGAGAAGGGAGGGAGAAGGGAGGGGTAGGGGAAGGGAGGGAGAGGGGAAGGGAGCGAGAAAATGAAGCTGTCACACGGAAAACCTCAATTACACGTGTCTAAACAATTCTCCGGGAGCGACATTATTGAGGGGCAAAAAGTGGTCTTCCCAACGTCCTTCCGCGCCACCCCAACCAAAAAAAAAAAAACCAGAGTAAAAAATAGCTCATACAAATACAAGCGTAATTGCCTCCATCTTAAAAAGGCAGGATAAAATAATGTAAGGTAAACACGACCATCTGTTGCTACTAAAGGCCATAATTACGCACCACAACACCTGCAATTAGCCCTAATGTTCCTTGTGTTTGTAATGACGAGTGGCTTCTTAAGTACTTCATGTGGCGTTGTGGCTACCTGTACTTGTGACATATTTATCGCCGACACTTGTACTCTTGTTTACCCTTGGGGGGGGGGAGAGAGAGAGAGAGAGAGAGAGAGAGAGAGAGAGAGAGAGAGAGAGAGAGAGAGAGAGAGAGAGAGAGAGAGAGAGAGAGAGAGAGAGAGAGAGATAGTCAGACAGACAGACAGACAGAGAGACACAGAAAAACAGACAGAGAAAGAGACAGACAGAAAAACAGACAGAGAGAAACAGACAGAGAGAGAGAGAGAGAGAGAGAGAGAGAGAGAGAGAGAGAGAGAGAGAGAGAGAGAGAGAGAGAGAGAGAGAGAGAGAGAGAGAGAGAGAGAGAGAGAGAGAGAGAGAGAGAGAGAGAGAGAGAGAGAGAGAGAGAGAGAGAGAAAACAGACAGAAAAACAGACAGAGAGAGAGACACAGAAAGACAGACATATAGATAGAGAGTGAGAGTGAGAGACAAACAGACAAACAGACATAGAGAGAGAGAGAAAGAGAGAGAGAGTGAGATAATAGAATGGAGGTTATTACGAGGCGCACAAAGGCTCTCTCACTACGCTATTAGCTGTAATTATAATACACATGACCCAAGGCGACTACTAATGATGTATTAAGTGCCATGGGAACAATAACAACTGCAGGAGTAATAGTAGTAGTAGTAGTAGTAGTAGTAGTAGTAGTATAGTAGTAGTAGTAGTAGTAGTAGTAGTAGTAATATTAATAGTAAAAGTAGTAATATTAATAATAGTAGTAGTAATAGTATTAATAGTAGTAGTAGTAATAGTAGTAAAGAAATAGATAATGTAGTAGTAATAGTAGTCGTAACAGATGTAATAAGTGTAGTAAAGGCTTAGTAGGTGGTAGTAATAGTTAAGGCTGTAGTGATAAATCGTGGTAATAGTTATAGTAGCAGTAGTAGTAGTAGTAGTAGTGGTAGTAGTAGTGGTAGTAGTGGTAGCAGTAGTGGTAGTAGTAGTGGTAGTAGTAGTGGTAGCAGTAGTGTTAGTAGTAGTAGTATATATATATAGTGTTAGTAGTTGGTGTCAGTGCATGTTAACGATAATTACCCAAAACCCTGTTAGGTCATTACTGGTACTCTAATCACCATTGACCAATTAACCTCTCTCTCTCTCTCTCTCTCTCTCTCTCTCTCTCTCTCTCTCTCTCTCTCTCTCTCTCTCTCTCTCTCTCTCTCTCTCTCTCTCTCTCTCTCTCTCTCTCTCTCTCTCTCTCTCTCTCTCTCTCTCTCTCTCTCTCTCTCTCTCTCTCTCTCTCTCTCTCTCTCTCTCTCTCTCTCTCTCTCTCTCTCTCTCTCTCTCTCTCTCTCTCTCTCTCTCTCTCTCTCGCAACCTCATCAAAAGAACGTCATCTCTCAACTTCTTACTGGCTTTTCTCTCCTAAACCACGTCAATACAGAAACTGGCGCGCGCACGCACACACACACACACACACACACACACACACACACACACACACACACGAATACCACGTAACACAAGGGCATGCCACTAATACCTAACATATAATATAGAAAAATAGAAATAATCTAACCTAACTTAACCTAAGCACACATACAAATCACTTCTCTTAACATTACCAAGGCCGCATATACCTAACACTAGCATACCTCGTCAGTATTATCATCATTATCATCATCATCGTCGCCATGGTAATCACAGGACAACTAGCCTTCGGTGGTATTGCTAGTTTACATAATGGCAGCGCTCTCCCCTGCCTGTCGAATGAGGCAATAATGGTCCAGGCAGTGAGGGATGGGAGGGTGTAATTACTCATACGTATGCAGGTGTACATATAATCGACTCGGAATACACATAATTTCAACGACGTGTATGATATGTTGGTAATATTTAATCCGTGTGTGTGTGTGTGTGTGTGTGTGTGTGGTTGGAGGAAGTGTGTGTGTGTGGGGGTAGTGTGTGTGTGGGTAGTGTGGGGGGGTGTGGGTGTGGATATGTGGGGTAGGTAAGTGTGTGTGTGTGTGGGGGTAGTGTGTGTGGGTGTGTGTGTGGTGTGTGTGATTGGGGGAAGTGTGTGTGTGTGTGTGTGTGTGTGTGTGTGTGTGTGTGTGTGTGTGTGTGTGTGTGTGTGTGTGTGTGTGTGTGTGTGTGTGTGTGTGTGTGTGTGTGTGTCCTTGATATAATGAGGCAACGCTCTTCATCAGGACAGTTCATGCTGTAATATCGCAACAATAAAAGTGATGGCGGCACATCAATCATCAGCAACAACAACAATGACAACAGTGATCTAATACTATTACTATTACTACTACTATTGTGAATGATACGATGCAACTATAATCATTACTATCACTATTGTTACTATTATTTTCATTGTCGTTATTACTCCTACTACTACTACTGCTACTATTAGTACTACTACTACTACTACTACTACTTATCTTACTACAACAACAATTACTACTACTACTACTACTACTACTACTACTACTACTACTACTACTACTACTATTACTATATATACTGAGAATGATACGATGAAACTATACTATATACTATAAGCATTACTATTAATATTATTACTATTATCTTCATTGTACTACTACTACGACTACTATTATTATTGCTACTATTACTACTGCTGCTACTATTACTACTACTAAGAACATAAGAACATAAGAAAATAAGGAAGCTACAAGAGGCCGCGAGGCCTACACGTGGTAGTTCCTGTAAGGTAACATACTTAACTACTACTACTACTACTACTACTACTACAACTACTACTACTACTTTTATTACTGCTACTATTACTACTACTATTACTACTACTACTACTACTACTACAACTACTACTCTACTATTACTACTACTACTACTACTCCCACTACTACTGTTATTAATCATAATGAGCAGAGAAATATCACATTACTACCCTGGTAACTCCTGCACAGCGAGGTGGCACCATTACAAAACAGGAACATAGCTGTAAAAAAAAATTGTACGTTTCAAACACTAAAAAATAACGTAACACACATTTGGACTCTCCTTCCGCGCGCGTTCATCTGATACAATGCATTTTTTCAGCTACACTTTTTTGGCCTTCATTTATCATTTCCAGGCCTTCATTTATCATTTCCAGGCCTTCATTTATCATTTCCAGGCCTTCATTTATCATTTCCAGGCCTTCATTTATCATTTCCAGGCCTTCATTTATCATTTCCAGGCCTTCATTTATCATTTCCAGGCCTTCATTTATCATTTCCAAGCCTTCATTTATCATTTCCAGGCCTTCATTTATCATTTCCAGGCCTTCATTTATCATTTCCAGGCCTTCATTTATCATTTCCAGGCCTTCATTTATCATTTCCAACATGTTTAAACTTTTTTTCTTGTACATATATTACTGCCATCTACTTCCCCTTAGTACTCATGGATTTTGAGGCATCAGCGGCCTTTTCCTTCCTATATTATCATTACCATTATTAACGTTATTCTTATTATTACTATTCCCATCACCTCACTTCTTGATTGAAATTATTAGGTACGTCAATGCATATCAATAGTCCACGCTAGTCCACGAAAGACAACGAATATATCACGGCATGAGGTCCATAAAAGAGCTTCGGCTTAATGGACCGTGGCTTGTAGGACTGTATGATTGATTATGAACATTATTATTTTACACCAAGCCGAATAATCTATCAAGTATCCAGTAAGTATCCTTGAACTGTCCACCACTTTCCAGATCCTCCCATTCACCCTCCTTCCCAGACACAGAAATTCTTCTCGTCATCATTCTTCCATTCGCCATTTTTCCCACATATCTAGTACGTTACAATGCTTTAATTTATTTACTCTCTCGCAGATGTGGTTTGTTTTTACCTGCTCTCTCTGTGTGTCTCTGTGTCTCTGTGTCTGTGTCTCTGTCTCTCTGTGTCTGTCTCTCTGTGTCTGTTCTCTGTGTGTCTGTCTCTCTGTGTCTGTCTCGCTGTGTCTGTCTCTCTCTCTCTCTCTCTCTCTCTCTCTCTCTCTCTCTCTCTCTCTCTCTCTCTCTCTCTCTCTCTCTCTCTCTCTCTCTCTCTCTCTCTCTCTCTCTCTCTCTCTCTCTCTCCACACTATCAAAACTATTTACCATGAACTGCCAGGCTCATACTTTCTCTCTATCTTGTCCACACGGCAATACAGTATTACGCTACATAGCAGGACAACAAAACTAACATAATAACTTCCCCATTCTACATATGCGTTCTAAACCATAACTCGGAACTCCTTTAAGAACCTTAGAATCTTTGCTGCATCTTCAACTCGGTGACTCTCATCTGCTACTATCGACTACTTTCAGTAGATTTCAGTTACACAACAAATATCTTTTACTTATCGCAGCGTTTCACTATTAAAGCCCATCTAACTATCACCCTAAGCTTCTATCTGTACTATATATACGGCATCATATTATCCTGCAACATTATATTAGAAACTGTGTTGTTCTTCCTCTCAAGTTGTGTCACTAAATTTTGTAGAGGTTTCTCGAATATCAGAAACTATGATGGTGAAATATTAAGCGCTACAAGGCCTCTACAAACCACGTCTTTATCAATAACCCATCCAGATACTTGTTGAATAGATAGGGTGACATCGCACATCCAGATACTTGTTGCATAGATAGGGTGACATCGCACATCCAGGTACTTGTTGAATAGATAGGGTGACATCGCACATCCAGATACTTGTTGAATAGATAGGGTGACATCGCACATCCAGATACTTGTTGAATAGATAGGGTGACATCGCACATCCAGATACTTGTTGAATAGATAGGGTGACATCGCACATCCAGGTACTTGTTGAATAGATAGGGTGACATCGCACATCCAGGTACTTGTTGAATAGATAGGGTGACATCGCACATCCAGGTACTTGTTGAATAGATAGGTGGACATCGCACATCCAGATACTGGTTGAATAGATAGGGTGACATCGCACATCCAGGTACTTGTTGAATAGATAGGGTGACATCGCACATCCAGATACTTGTTGAATAGATAGGGTGACATCGCACATCCAGATACATGTTGAATAGATAGGGTGACATCGCACATCCAGGTACTTGTTGAATAGATAGGGTGACATCGCACATCCAGATACTTGTTGAATAGATAGGGTGACATCGCACATCCAGGTACTTGTTGAATAGATAGGGTGACATCGCACATCCAGATACTTGTTGAATAGATAGGGTGACATCGCACATCCAGGTACTTGTTGAATAGATAGGGTGACATCGCACATCCAGGTACTTGTTGAATAGATAGGGTGACATCGCACATCCAGATACTTGTTGAATAGATAGGGTGACATCGCACATCCAGGTACTTGTTGAATAGATAGGGTGACATCGCACATCCAGGTACTTGTTGAATAGATAGGGTGACATCGCACATCCAGATACTTGTTGAATAGATAGGGGACATCGCACATCCAGATACTTGTTGAATAGATTAGGGTGACATCGCACATCCAGATACTTGTTGATAGATAGGGTGACATCGCACATCCGATACTTGTTGAATAGATAGGGTGACATCGCACATCCAGATACTTGTTGAATAGATAGGGTGACATCGCAAATCCAGATACTTGTTGAATAGATAGGGTGACATCGCACATCCAGGTACTTGTTGAATAGATAGGGTGACATCGCACATCCAGGTACTTGTTGAATAGATAGGGTGACATCGCACATCCAGATACATGGTGAATAGATAGGGTGACATCGCACATCCAGATACATGGTGAATAGATAGGGTGACATCGCACATCCAGATACTTGTTGAATAGATAGGGTGACATCGCACATCCAGATACTTGTTGAATAGATAGGGTGACATCGCACATCCAGGTACTTGTTGAATAGATAGGGTGACATCGCACATCCAGATACTTGTTGAATAGATAGGGTGACATCGCACATCCAGGTACTTGTGAATAGATAGGGTGACATCGCACATCCAGGTACTTGTTGCATAGATAGGGTGACATCGCAATCCAGATACTTGTTGAATAGATAGGGTGACATCGCACATCCAGGTACTTGTTGAATAGATAGGGTGACATCGCACATCCAGATACTTGTGAATAGATAGGGTGACATCGCACATCCAGGTACTTGTTGAATAGATAGGGTGACATCGCCAATCCAGATACTGTTGAATAGATAGGGTGACATCGCACATCCAGGTACTTGTTGAATAGATAGGGTGACATCGCACATCCAGATACTGTTGAATAGATAGGGTGACATCGCACATCCAGATACTTGTTGAATAGATAGGGTGAACATCGCACATCCAGATACTTGTTGAATAGATAGGGTGACATCGCACATCCAGGTACTTGTTGAATAGATAGGGTGACATCGCACATCCAGATACTTGTTGAATAGATAGGGTGACATCGCACATCCAGATACTTGTTGAATAGATAGGGTGACATCGCACATCCAGGTACATGTTGAATAGATAGGGTGACATCGCACATCCAGGTACTTGTTGAATAGATAGGGTGACATCGCACATCCAGATACTTGTTGAATAGATAGGGTGACCATCGCACATCCAGATACTTGTTGAATAGATAGGGTGACATCGCACATCCAGATACTTGTTGAATAGATAGGGTGACATCGCACATCCAGATACTTGTTGAATAGATAGGGTGACATCGCACATCCAGATACTTGTGAATAGATAGGGTGACATCGCACATCCAGATACTTGTTGAATAGATAGGGTGACATCGCACATCCAGGTACTTGTTGAATAGATAGGGTGACATCGCACATCCAGATACATGTTGAATAGATAGGGTGACATCGCACATCCAGATACTTGTTGAATAGATAGGGTGACATCGCACATCCAGGTACTTGTTGAATAGATAGGGTGACATCGCACATCCAGATACTTGTTGAATAGATAGGGTGACATCGCACATCCAGGTACTTGTTGAATAGATAGGGTGACATCGCACATCCAGATACTTGTTGAATAGATAGGGTGACATCGCACATCCAGGTACTTGTTGAATAGATAGGGTGACATCGCACATCCAGATACTTGTTGAATAGATAGGGTGACATCGCACATCCAGATACTTGTTGAATAGATAGGGTGACATCGCACATCCAGATACTTGTTGAATAGATAGGGTGACATCGCACATCCAGGTACTTGTTGAATAGATAGGGTGACATCGCACATCCAGATACTTGTTGAATAGATAGGGTGACATCGCACATCAGATACTTGTTGAATAGATAGGGTGACATCGCACATCCAGGTACTTGTTGAATAGATAGGGTGACATCGCACATCCAGGTACTTGTTGAATAGATAGGGTGACATCGCACATCCAGATACTTGTTGAATAGATAGGGTGACATCGCACATCCAGATACTTGTTGAATAGATAGGGTGACATCGCACATCCAGATACTTGTTGAATAGATAGGGTGACATCGCACATCCAGATACTTGTTGAATAGATAGGGTGACATCGCACATCAGGATACTTGTTGAATAGATAGGGTGACATCGCACATCCAGATACTTGTTGAATAGATAGGGTGACATCGCACATCCAGATACTTGTGCATATCATAGGGTGGTGAATGAGTGGAATGGTCTCAGTAGACAGGTAGTTAGTGCGGAGTCATTAGGGAGCTTTAAAGGGGAGCTGGATAAGTTCATGGATGGGGATGAAAGGTGGATGTAGGTAGTGTTAGGTGACAGGAACTACCACGTGTAGGCCTCGCGGCCTCTTGTAGCTTCCTTATTTTCTTATGTTCTTATGTTCTTGTTGAATAGATAGGGTGACATCGCACATCCAGGTACTTGTTGAATAGATAGGGTGACATCGCACATCCAGGTACTTGTTGAATAGATAGGGTGACATCGCACATCAGGTACTTTTGAATAGATAGGGTGACATCGCACATCCAGGTACTTGTGAATAGATAGGGGGTGACATCGCACATCCAGGTACTTGTTGAATAGATAGGGTGACATCGCACATACAGATACATGGTGAATAGATAGGGTGACATCGCACATCCAGATACTTGTTGAATAGATAGGGTGACATCGCACATCCAGGTACTTGTTGAATAGATAGGGTGACATCGCACATCCAGGTACTTGTTGAATAGATAGGGTGACATCGCACATCCAGGTACTTGTTGAATAGATAGGGTGACATCGCACATCCAGGTACTTGTTGAATAGATAGGGTGACATCGCACATCCAGATACTTGGTGAATAGATAGGGTAACATCGCACATCCAGGTACTTGTTGAATAGATAGGGTGACATCGCACATCCAGATACATGTTAAATAGATAGGGTGACATCGCACATCCAGATACTTGTTGAATAGATAGGGTGACATCGCACATCCAGGTACATGTTGAATAGATAGGGTGACATCGCACATCCAGATACTTGTTGAATAGATAGGGTGACATCGCACATCCAGATACATGTTGAATAGATAGGGTGACATCGCACATCCAGATACTTGTTGAATAGATAGGGTGACATCGCACATCCAGATACTTGTTGAATAGATAGGGTGACATCGCACATCCAGGTACATGTTGAATAGATAGGGTGACATCGCACATCCAGATACTTGTTGAATAGATAGGGTGACATCGCACATCCAGATACATGTTGAATAGATAGAATGACATCGCAAATCCAGATACTTGTTGAATAGATAGGGTGACATCGCACATCCAGGTACATGTTGAATAGATAGGGTGACATCGCACATCCAGATACATGTTGAATAGATAGGGTGACATCGCACATCCAGGTACATGTTGAATAGATAGGGTGACATCGCACATCCAGGTACATGTTGAATAGATAGGGTGACATCGCACATCCAGATACATGGTGAATAGATAGGGTGACATCGCACATCCAGGTACTTGTTGAATAGATAGGGTGACATCGCACATCCAGATACATGTTGAATAGATAGGGTGACATCGCACATCCAGATACATGTTGAATAGATAGGGTGACATCGCACATCCAGGTACTTGTTGAATAGATAGGGTGACATCGCACATCCAGATACATGTTGAATAGATAGGGTGACATCGCACATCCAGGTACATGTTGAATAGATAGGGTGACATCGCACATCCAGATACATGGTGAATAGATAGGGTGACATCGCACATCCAGGTACTTGTTGAATAGATAGGGTGACATCGCACATCCAGGTACATGTTGAATAGATAGGGTGACATCGCACATCTAAATCGTAAGCCGACTTTTGATGGAGGCTATTCTCTCATGTTCAGTTTTATAACCTCGCCAATGTTGTCATCGATCTCCCCACACGTCCATCCCGTGAAACTAGTCAGTCAATCTTCCCTGAATAAAGTGATGCGACGTTGAGATACAGGCAATCTTTTGAAAAACAATCCTACACACTTCTGTAAAAGACCAAACAGCCGATCAGGAAAACCTTACTTTTCAGCTGCCCTTCCTTCTCTCTTTATATCTCCTCCTCCTTCTCTCCAAGATAATATAAATGTATACAATTATAATGATAAAGACAATGACAGCAATAATGTTTCTTTCTTCAATACGTACAATATGGCCTAAACAATGGATGGCAAACACAAACAATGATACAAAAATAAGATCTATATTTTTTGCCTGCACGAGAAATGACACTGCCAGGGCGAAGGGTCTCAATCTTTCGACCTCATCCCTTTAGTCGCCTCTTACGACACGCAGGAGTAAGGAGACACGCACCCTGCCCCCCGCGTGTCTCAGGGGTTACTGGCTACGTGGCTAACGACCCGGGCTGACTGCACATGATAGAAGCACACACGGAATAGATATACAGATAGAAGAATATAATATAATAGAAATAAATAAAATAATAAAATACAGATATAATACAGATAGAAGTGTCGAGGGAGCAGGATCACTATAGCGATACATGTTATCGCCAAAATAATAATGATAATAATAATGACAGTGATAATTTTATGAATAAGACAATGATGATACAACAACATCAGTCAAAGCAGTAACATCATTCCACCACCTTCAACAACAACAACAACAACAACAATAATGATGATAATGATAGTTTGTGTTGCGTGCAGAAAGTTGAGGAACTACCAAGAAGTGAAATCCAGGAAAAAAAATTGCAGGATGAAGATTAAATGTAACGTAATAAGATAATGCACACGGACGATCTTTCCCGTAAACATACAGACTTACCCACACCCACACCCAACACCCACACCCACACACATCCATACACCTAAACACACACACAAGCACACCAAAACACACTCACATACACACCACACACTCACCCACACCCATCCTCCCACGCACCCAAACACACACACACAAACACTTATATACCCACACCCACCCACACACACCTATACACACGTCCACACACCAACACTCACCCACACCCACACACACACACACACACCCACCAGCATAAACACACACACACATACACACATACATTCACTCACCCACCCACCCACATACAAATACCCAAACATATAAACCGACAAACATACACACACACATATCCACACATCCATCAACCCATTCACACACATCCACCCCCCCCCCACACACCTACCCTCTCATCCAAACACACACATACACACCTAAACACACACACACACACACACAACACACACACACACACACACACACACACACACCAATCATTATATTGCTACAACACAAATTCCCGCCACTGCTGATCATATTTACATTCATGATTCATTCCAGCATCATTCACGAAATGAATTACGCAATGCAAGACAAAATCTGTTTAAATACATTATTTCTGGCAGAATAAACAGTTACTCTCCATTAATAACTCCATGGTAAAAAATGTTGAAAGGAATATATAAAATTAGAATGCGGAATATACTGTGTCATTCATATTTGCCATGTTTTTATTTGTTACTTTTTCCCATAAATTTTAAATGTTTGAAACCAAATGGTGAGTGTCGTGTGACAGCATGCATTATTGTATGAGAGAGAGAGAGAGAGAGAGGAGAGAGAGAGAGAGAGAGAGAGAGAGAGAGAGAGAGAGAGAGAGAGAGAGAGGAGAGATGAGGAGAGAGGAGAGAGAGGAGAGAGAGAGGAGAGAGAGAGAGAGAGAGAGAGAGAGAGAGAGAGAGAGAGAGAGAGAGAGAGAGAGAGACCAACAATCAGTAAGATAAACAGAAAGGAAAAAAACAGAAGCAAAAACGCAATGCAAACAGAGAGACAGACAAACAGACATAATACTACTTTATAGAGTTAATCAGAAAAAATACGACTATGATAATACTGCTATAAATAAACCTATCAGGAATTACATATCACTAAAGTATTCTGAGGTCTTAACTTCTGGCTGTCCGTCTATTTTGCGCTCTCTCTCTCTCTCTCTCTCTCTCTCTCTCTCTCTCTCTCTCTCTCTCTCTCTCTCTCTCTCTCTCTCTCTCTCTCAGCTATATTCTTCATTACTCCTTATCATAAACAGCCACTGATCTCACCACCACCACCACCACCACACTCATCAAATAACATTACCGAAGCACCGTCCTATCCACTACCTTGTTATGGCCCACACCATTAGCACAAAATCAAATACCGTATTCACAATCAACAAAAATGATCCCACCATTGCTAACACCATGGCATTGTTACCACCGTTGCTACTTTCCCTCTGATTAGCGCCTTGCACGAAAGAGAAAAGAATGACTTACTCCTCACTCTCCTTAGCTTCTCTCATATTTTCCTGCTAAGGTTTTCAGTTTTTTTCGATCAAGCTTATTAGAAAAAGATGACCAATCCGAGTTAACTGGAAAATGGGAGGAAGAGGAGGAGGAATACAAAGGAATACAAAGGAAACACAAACAGCAACAGACCGATAGGTCCTTACAAGACTGTTTGCTTTAACTACACTACACTAACTAGATAATAAGAGAGAAAGGATAGGAAGTAGAAGGCTCCTCCCCACCCACCCATCCCTCCAGCCGAAGCTGACCGGAAAAGAAGTGATACCATGCAATATAGAAAAACTGCATGGAATTTGTGAGGAAAGTTGAAAGCTGTAATCTATGGCTAACTACTACTAGTTTGTGAGGGTAGGTTTAGTGCTTGATAGATAGGTCATGTTATGTGTGTTTTGTAATGGTGTGAACACAGTGTGGAGGTTCAAGGGGTGGTGCGGCAGCCTTGCCTGGCGCTTTCTTGGGAGGCAGCAGTCAATCAGGCCCCAGCTCCGTTCAATCCACTGCGGATTGTGTACTTTCCATGTAGGACGCCGTACACTTCAATGCCTCCTGCAGCAGTGACCCCTGGTACCTTAAATCCCGATGGTGGTCACTAACTGTCAGGACCCTAACTGAACCACAGCCCGTCACAGGTCGAGAGTAGTAGTGGTAACCGTTAACTCGGGGGTATCTGTGTGTGTTATGAGGTCTAATGTAGTGTTGGTGAAGGCTCAGTGTGGAAGTTCAGGGGTGGTGCGGCAGCCTTGCCTGGCGCTTTCTTGGGAGGCAGCAGTCAATCAGGCCCCAGCTCCGTTTCAATCCACTGCGGTAGTGCACTTTCCAAGTAGGACGCCGTGCACTTCAATGCCCCCTGCAGCAGTGACCCCTGGTATATAAATCCCGATGGTGGTCACTAACTGACAGGGCCCTTATTGAACCACAGCCCGTCACAGGTCAAAAGTTGTAGTAGTGACCGTTTACTCGGGGCTGTCTGAGACGTGTGGGAGGGGTTGTGTAGACGCGACTCGCAATCATTTTACGCAATGAGAGTAAGTTTCAGAGGCCGCGAGATAAATTTATTATTCCGAGATAAACAGTGACAACCGGGGATTTGATATGAAATATTTATCGAGGCGATTTTTAAATGATTCTGTTGTATTTGAGTTTACTACATCTGACGGCAACCCATAATCCATTATGTTTTACAACACGGTTTAGTGAAAGAGTACTTTGCTTCGTTCGTTACAAACCGTTTCCTGCTTTATTTTAAATCCATTTGTTTCTAGTTGTGCTTGAACCGGTGTAGCGTGAAAGATTTTCTGAGGACTATGTTCGTAAATCCATTGAAGATTTTAATCTTCGATGAGGTCACCTCTTTCCTTCGAGATAAGGATATGCGGAGAAAGGAGGATGAAGGAGGAGGAGGAGGAGGAGGAGGAGGAGGAGGATGGTAGGAGGAGGAGGAAGGAGGAGGGAGAAGGGAGAGAAGACTAAGAGGATGAAGAGGAGGAGGGAAAAAGAGAGGGTAGGAGGGAGGAAGGAAGGAGGGAGGAAGGAGGAAGGGAGGACGTAGAATTTCAAGAGAGGAAGGAGGAGGAGGAGGAGGGAGGAGGAGAGGTAACGAGAGTGAGAAGTAGACATGTCTAGAGAGGAGGAGGAGGGGAGGAAGGAGGAGGAGGAAGACTTATAGGAAAAGGAAAGTAGGAGGAGGAGAGTGAAGAAGTAGAACGTCTCGGAGAGGGGAATGCACAGCAGGAGGTTATGGTAACAGCAGAGGGTGGGGAAAACTATTGTAAGTGTCCTTGGCGAGTGGGTCAGGTCGCCCGCTGGTGGAGTGGTGAGAGTGACAGCTGTGTGGTGGCGTGAGGAAGCCTGTCTGATAGGGGTGTGTGGAAGGGATGTGGTCTCGTGGAGGGGGAAGAGCAAGGGTAGGGTGATGTGGTCTGCGAGAGAAAAATGATAATGGTTAGGAGTGTGGTGGTGTAGAAAGGGAAGAAGGGTGAGAAAGGTGTCTGAAAGAGCTGTGTGGAAGGGATGTGGTCTTGGGGAGATGGGTGGAGCAGGTGTTAGGATAGGGTGATGTGGTCTGCGAGAGAAAAACAGTGATGGTAGTGAATTTGAGGGAGTAGGGAAGGAAGGAAAGCAGGGAGGAAGGTAGGAAGGAAGGAAGGGAGGCAGGACATAAGGGAGGATGGGAGGAAGGTAAGAAGGGAGAAGGTAAGGGTAAGATGGAAGGAGGAAAGAAAAAAGGGAGGAAGGGAGGAAGGAAAG
>JACEEZ010022288.1:646005-656126 GCA_016584305.1 Chionoecetes opilio
GGCCCTCGGCCTGGTCGGCTATCGAAAGGAGTCCCGGGGACTCGGGGCTCAGTCAGCTGGGAAGTCGGCCTACCATGCCTCGACTTTATTGTTTGTCCTTCTTCATTGTTGTCCTCTTAAAGTCAGGTACTATCGCCTTTAACTATACATATTTATAATCTAATTTGAAAAGATTAATTTATTAGATGAAATTATTTCTTACGTCTAACAAGCCAAGTCAACAAGCCGAGGTGACGTGCGCCGGGATGCTCGTCTCCTCGATGTGTCCTGGCGCGCTGCTCCCTACAGCCCGATAGCTGCTCTGCCCCGCCACTCATGTAGGTACTTTGGGCCACGGACGTTTTAGTCACGGGCAAAAACTAACCGTCTCACTAATTCTACGTCTCTAAATAGCCTAGCCTGACCTGACCTGACCTAACCCAACCTAACCACAGCGGCCCAGGGCATGTAGTACGGTACAGTACGGTAATATTTTTCGCAATTTGTACCTCAGATAAATACAGTACCGTAATTCCGTTCCTTACTGATATTTTGTATCGTAAACCGTACTAGACGATTACTTTTCTCCGTATCGTAATTTCGAACAATTTTCGTACCCAAATACATTTAACTTTCATAAACAAAATCAATCATTGACAAAATTACTAATAATTTTCCATTGTGATTACTGATTAATATACACATACTTTTACAGATACGTACTACATGCAACACATAGTAACTTCTACCCATTTATCTCTATATACTACATACATTTCATAGTTACCTCTTATACCCGTGACTTACAAATCATTAACTATATATATATATATATTATATATATATATATATTAATAGTATCATCTATATATATATTATACTATATATATATACTATATGATATATATATATATATATATTATATATCTATATATATATATATATATATATAATATATATATATATGTATTTATATATACCTAATTAAGGTGCATTGTATTTTACGTATGCATCGTAAAAGCCGTATGGGATGCATCAACACTATCTGTCCTTCAATCCCCCGCCACCTGTACTTATCTCCTTGACCTAGCCAACAGCAGTGTGTTGGGACACAGTAATCAGTAAAATTGGGAAAATGAAATTAGAAGAAAGAAACGAAGTATCTCAAGAACGATGACCATGTTAGGACCTAAACGATTTTTCCTGCGTAGATCTCATAATTAAATATTACGGCTATATCTGTTTAAGATCATATTGTAGTTGAAAAATGCCAAAAAACAAATGACTGCAAATTTTTGTGATTTAGCAGCCAGCAGGTTTTAATAATTTTATTTACAGATATAAGTAAAAATGAACGAAGTATAATTGGTATAACATGACGGTGTAAATACTTGTTATTCCAATGTAACTTTTCCCAGTGATGATATTAGTGGAGATAAGTATGTTTTATTCATTTATATGGCGTAAATAGCAAACTGATGGAAGAAAATAGCTTAAGAATCGAATACGGCAGACAAGGCCAGATGCCTAATCGCCATCATAGAAGCCCCTATAAACCGAGTTTTCATCCAAAAGGGAGATTTTAATTTTCGCCCGAATCTGATGGTCCAGGATTTTTTGGGAAATCAACATTTTCTTTAATATCACAGTAACCATACACGTAAGGAAAATTGGTATATAACTAAAAGATTGCAGCTTTGAAGGCCGCGCCAGTGGTAAAAGCGGAAGGGAAATTCCATCATAAATCTGAAGGACAACAAATCAATGGTTTATTAAAACAAAACAAACGATATATCTCGAGAATTGTGACATGTTTAGGACTAAATGGATAAACATTGCAAGATCTTCTTCGAACCGGACAAAAAGTATTTATGTATTTTTTCAGTTTAGATCAACAGTTTTAGTCGGAAACGGTCCCAGAAACCCAAATGAGGACAAAATTATGAGTAATTTGGCAGCCCGAAATATTTTATTATTTTTATTTTACAATATATACATAAATTGATCTCTGTAATAAATTGTGTATAATTACGCAATAAATACTTGTTGTCACACTGTACTACATTCCCAGTGATATCTTAGTGCTATAGAGTAATGTTTTATTCATTTATAAGCGTAAATAAGCAAACTTATGAAAAGAAATAGCTTTTAAGAATGGAATATCGGCAAACAAGACCAGATTCGTGATCCCCATTAGTAGAAGCCCCTATACCGAGTTTCATTCCAAATAGTGGAGATAATTTATTTTTCTGCCCAAATCTGCAGTGCTATGATTGATGTTCCAGGAATTTTTTGTTGGGAAAAATTCACATTTTCATTAATATCACATTAAACCATCCACGTTGGGACAAAATGGTATAGACATAAGATGCAGCTTTAAAGGGCCGATAAGTGTATAAGCGGGTGAAATTCATTCATAAATAGGCCACAAATCAATGGTTTATTAAAAACTTGTTAAAAAAACGATATAATCTCGAGAAAGTGACCCTGTTAGGACTAAACGGACTTTGCCATTGCATAGATCTCTTTCAAACTGGACAAAAAGTTTTAAATCAATTTTCTGTTTGATCAATGTTTAAGTCCGGAAAGGCCAATAACCAAATGCGCCCAATATTTGCGGAATTTTGCAGCTAGAATTTTTTTATTTTTTATTACATATATACGTAAAATGATCTCATGTAATAATTGTGGTATAATGACCAGTAATACTTGTATTCAATGTAATTTTCCCAGTGATTGAATTTAGTGGAGTTGGAGGATGTTTGTATGCATTAATAGAGCGTAAATAAGCCAAACTGATGGAAAAAATGCTTTAGATCTAATATTTGGCAAACAAAGGCCAGATTCCGTGATCATACGCATTAGAAGCCCCTAAATAAACCGAGTTTCTCCAAATAGGGATAACTTTAATTTTCGCCCATATATGCAGGGGCCCAGGAAGGGTACCATGATTTTTTTGGGAAATCACATTTTCATTAATTATCTCAGTAACCATACGACGTAGGAACATTTGTATAGAACATAAAAGATGCAGCTCCTTGAAGGTGCCGATCATTGGTATATGCGGAAATGAAAGTCATGCATAAATGAAGGCACATATCATGGTTTTTTAAAAACTAAAAAAACGATATATCTCAAGAATTTGACATGTTAAGGACTAAACGTACTGTGCCATTGCATAGATCTCTTCGAACTGGACCAAAGTATATATGTATTTTTTCTTGCTGTTTAGAATCAATAGTTTTAGTCGAAAAGGGCAAAAGCCACATGAGAGCCAAAATTTTGAGGAATTTGGGCTGCCCGAAGAAAAGGATTTTTTTCATTTACATATATACGTAAAAATAATCCCAGTAATAAATTGTGTATAACGACGCAGAAATATTTGAGTTATTCAATGTAATTTTCCGCAGTGATGAATTAAAGAGTGGAGGATGGAAATGATTGGTATGCATTTATATGGGGGAAATTAAATAAAAAAAACATTATTAACATATATACGTAAAAAAGCTATCATATTAATTGTGTATAATGACAGTATCTAAAGTTGGTTACTCAATACAATTTGCCCAATAATGATATTTGTTGATCCGTAAAAACCGTAAACGGTAATATTCATACCGTAACTCCCCAAGCGTAAGTCGTAGAGCGTTTGTACATGACCGGTAAATTTATAGTAAAATCTACGTTGCTTCAAACTGGTTAACGGTCCATTGAGTCGATAAAATCGTATACACTCGTCACAGGAAAATGAACGTTAAATCCATACTGGCAACTCGCGAACCAAAAGTCACAGACATTGGGTGATGGTTTCCGGCTAGACCAGCCAATAAGCCGCACAATAAACATGTAATAAAATTTTGGCCGTTAAATATCCAATGAACGCGTTACAACCAAAAACCGTAAAATCCCTACATGGCCACTCAATAACTAAAAATCACCACAAAATTGGATGGCTTTTTAGAAACCTCACATTTGACGAGAACAAAACATGTATTCCAACCTGTAGGCCGTAACATTTCAAATAACGCTGCAGAAACGCAAACCACGGTCTAAGTCCAGCTCACCGTTCATCTATCTTCTATCTATCTTGTGTCTTTCTATCCATCTTATAATAATATAAGCGAAGTGTGTCTGTCTGTGTGTGTGTGTGTGTGGTAAATGGTTCCGCCCCCCTTGGCGCAAACTCCTCATATGGCACATTTTTTGGAATCAGGTGACCAGGGGCAGGTCATAAGCCCACTTATGAATAATCCGATCACGTTTTATTTTTTTGTTTTTTCTTTTTTTAGCAGCCTATTAGCGAATTGTGAAAACAAAATGGGTTGCGAGAATTGAGGAAGCCTTCTTGATGTGGTATGGGTTATGGTTGAGTGAATGGGTAGGGGTGAGGGTAATTGGGTGTGGGGTGGAGTGTAATGGTGGGGGGTGAATGGGTGAAGGGTGAGGTGGAATAGGTGGGGGGGGGGGGGGGGGGGGGGGGGGGGGGGGAAGTGAATGGGTAATGGGTGAGTGTAATGGGTGTGTGTGATGGGTAATATGGTGAGTGAATGTGTGGGGGGTGATGGTAATGGTGAGTGAATGGGTGTGTGGTGATGGGTCATGGGTGAGTTCAATGGGTGGGTGGTGATGGTAATGGGTGAGTGAATGGTGTGGTGGTGATGGTTAATGGTATAGTGAATGGTGGGGGGGTGAGTGAATGGGTGGGGGGGTGATGGGTAATGGGTGTGGTGGTGATGGGTAATGGGTGGAGTGAATGGGTGGTGGTGATGGGGGGTAATGGTGAGTGAATGGTTGGGGGTGATGGTAAGGGTGAGTGAATGGTGTGTTGATGGGTAAGGGTGAGTGAAATGGTGGGGGTGGATGGGTAAGGGGTGATGAATGGGTGTGTGTGATGGGTAATGGGTGAGTGAATGGGTGGGGGTTATGGGTATGGGTGTGTGTGATGGGTATGGGTGAGTGAATGGGTGGGGGTGGATGGGGTAAATGGGTGAGTGAATGGGTGGGGGGTGAGGGTTATAAGGGTGAGTGAATGGTGTGTGGTGATGGGTAATAGGTGAGTGAATAGGTGGGGGGTAATGGGTGAGTGAATGGGTGTGGGTGGATGGGTAATGGGTGAGTGAATGGGTGGGGGGAATACATACATTTCTACATCCATGATTTCAGAAAAGTTAGAAGGGGCTATCTGGAGAGTCCATGTTTGGTGGGCCGAAGGCCCACCAAACACAGGTGGTGGGCCGAAGGCCCACCAATAGCCCTCCGCAGGAGCTAGCCAAAAAGTCCGCCCGGAGGGCGGCTTTGCGTCTAGTTATATATATATAGCGGGGATTTATGCGGGGCGGGGCGGGGCAGGCTCAGAGGGGTTTATCGTACAGTAAAGCCACTTACGGTCGAGATTCAAGAAATTTCACTGAAGACAAAGTTGTAGAGGGCTACAAGTTCTATCGGAAGTATGGTCTCAACATTTCATTCAGACCTACACTAAGTCCGCCAGACACCATGAAGCTCACCTGAAAACCAGTATAATTCACTTTAAACTCACAGTAAAGCCACTGAAGTTCGAGATTCGGAAATTTTGACTGAGGACAAAGTTGTAGAGCGCAGAATACTCTAGCGGAAATGTGGTATGAATGTGCTTATAATATTTAAAATTCTAATTAATAAATAATATTTGTTGATCGGGAAGCTAATATTCATACTGTAACTCCCAAACCGTAAGTCGTAGAGAGTTTGTACGCGACAGGCAAAAGATAGTACACTCTACGTTACTTAAAATATGTTACCGGTCATTGGGCCGACAAAAGCCGCATAAACGCGTCACAACGAAAACACCGTAAAATTCATACGTGGCAACTCGCGAACCAAGAGTCACAGACCATTGTTGATGGTTTCCGCTAGACCGGCAATGGCCGTTTAACAAAACATGTATTCCAAACGTTGGCCCTTAAATGTCCAATAAACGCGTCACATCGAAAAAACCATAAAATCCATACTTGGCAACTCGAGAACTAAAATTCACAAAACAAATCGGACGGCTTTTTAGAACATCACATTTGACGTAGAACAAAACATGTATTCCAACTGTAGGCCGTAACATTTCCAATAAACGCTGCAGAACGCAAAACACGGTCTAAGTCCAGCTCACGTTCCTCTATTATCTATTATCTATTATATATATATAGCGGGGATTTATGCGGGGCGGGGCGGGGCAGGCTCAGAGGGGTTTATCGTACAGAAAAGCCACTTACGGTCGCGATTCAAAACATTTCACTGATGACAAAGTTGTAGAGGGGCACAAGTTCTATCGGAAGTGTGGTTTCAACATTTCATTCAGACCTACACTAACTCCGCCAGACACCACGAAGCTCCCAGAAAACCACTATAATTCACTTTAAACTCAGAGAAGCCACTTAAGTTCGAGATTCGATAAATTTTACTGAGGACCAAGTTGTAGAGTGCAGAAAAATCTATCGGAAATGTACACTCGACATTGCCGTAACACCTACATTAAGTCCGCCAGACGCCGTACAGTTTACTTCTCATACAAAATCGTTTCTAGCTTGTTTAAGATCTGGGTCAGAACAGGTATGACCTAGCTTGTTTAAGATCTGCGACGTGCAGGTGCATTCTAAGCTTGTTTAAGATCTGCGACGTGCGCAGCACGTCGCAGATCTTAAACCTGGGTCAGAAAACGTGCTGCGCACGTGCTGCGACGTGCTGCGCACGTCGCAGATCTTAAACCAGGGTCAGTAAAGTTATGCGGGGCGGGGCGGGGCAGGCTCAGAGGGGATTTTCGTACAGAAAAGCCACTTACGGTCGAGATTCAAAAAATTTCACTGATTACAAAGTTGTAGAGGGCCACAAGGTCTATCGGAAGTGTGTCCTCAGAATTTCATTCAGACCTACACTAAGTCCGCCAGATGCCACGAAGCTCACCTGAAAACCACTATAATTCACTTCTAACTCACAGAAATGCCACTTAAGCTCAAGATTCGAAAAATTTCACTGACGACAAAGTTATAGAGCGCAAAAAACTCTATCGGAAGTGTGGCCTCAAATATTCCTTTAGACCTACACTAAGTCCGCCAGACGCCGGACAGCTCACTTCTCATACCAAATCGCCTCGATTTTCGCCTAAAAACCTGATTCCTTGTCCACTGGATTTTCCACGATAATATTTACCCAATGTAGGTGGTTTCAGGGCTGGATACTCGTCAAGGTCTAAGGTCCTAGCACCAAACGCCAAAAGTCGCAAAAAAACAGCGTAAGTCGGTCAAACACGCACGGTCTAAGTCCAGCTCTCGTTGGCTGAGGGATAATCCCCATGCCACGTCCACACCCAGGCAGCTGGGCAGAAATTCTACCTAACTAATGCAGTCACACGGTGGTGTTAATTAATGGGGTAAAATCTCGCTCACTCTCATTCCCTTATCCGCCCATCCACCTACGCCACGAACTCACTCAATCATTTACCTATATGTATACCCACCCATCCACCCACGCCCTCACTCTCTTACTCACTAACCCATCCAAGCCCTCACTCATTTCTTCAACACCCCTCCAACCCACTCACTCCCTCACTCACTCCTTAACCCATCCACACCCCTCAGTCCTCACTCAATCACTTATTCACGAATCCACCCACGCCTTCACTCACCCACCCACCCACGCTTTCAACTACTCACGCTCTCACTCACTCACTCTTCCATCACCAGTGACTATGAACGAGATTGAACTGAGGTGATTATATATATATATATACATATATATATATATAATATATATATATATATATATATATATATATATATATATATATATATATATATATATATATATATATATATATTATATGTTAAGGTAGATAGGAACTAGACACATGGCCTGTTGAACTATTAAACATTATCCCCAGGAGTCCCAGGACCAGGTCAGGACCCAGGCGCTGGATGGAAAATTCCTCCCTGGTAAATGGTGGTAATAAGGTCACACGATGGTGTTAATGGGGGGGGGGGTCAACCGTGGCCACCGAGACAGAAGGCCTGATGGATCGCCCGTGACGTCACACCATCTAGATCTCACCGCTCCGCTCCCCGTACAAGTTTACCTACCTAATATAATGTTTATCAGTATAAAAGATATACTGTTATCTTCGGAAATGTTTGTTCTATAATATTATCAAATAAAAAACCGTAAAACACACAAAAGAAATGTCATTATGAGACTTTCAAGAAATATGCATTAACTTAAACTCTTCACCATTTAATATTTTGCGTGTAAACATTTTACATGGAGAACATCAATAGAAGCGGCATTTAATTAGCTTTCCATTGATATATTTCGTTTAGTGATAAATGAATTAGCAGTATGCATAAATTAGCGTTAACTAAATAAAAAAATCATGAAATCGGGTAATTTCCTACCTAATATATGTTTATCAGTATAACATATATACTGTTATCTTCGGATATGTTTGTTCTATAATATTATTAAATAAAAAACCGTAAAACACACTAAAAAAGATGCCAATATGAGACTTTCAAGAAATATGCATGAACTTAAACTCTTCGCCATTTAATATTTTGCGAAAAAACTTTTTACATGGAAAATATCAATAGAAGTGGAATTTAATAAGCTTTCTATTGGTATATTTCCTTTTCTGATAAATGAATTAGCAGCATGCATAAATTAGCGTTAACTAAATAAATAACATCATGAGAGCGGGTAATTTTTCCCGATTGATGAGGTTATTTATTTAGTTAACGCTAATTTATGCATGGTTCTATCTCATTTATCAGAAAACAAAACATATCAATGGAAAGCTAATGAAATTCCGCTTGTATTGATATTCTCCATGTTAAAAGTTTATTCGCAAAATATTAAATGGCGAAGAGTTTAAGTTAATGCATATTTCTTGAAAGTCTCATAATGGCATTTCTTTAGTGTGTTTTACAGTTTTTTATTTGATAATATTATAGAACAAACATTTTCGAAGATAACAGTATATATTTTATACTGATAAACATATATTAGGTAGGAAATTACCCGATTTCATGATTTTTTATATTTAGTTAACGCTAATTTATGCATGCTGGTAATTCATTTATCACTAAACGAAATATATCAATGGAAAGCTAATTAAATTCCGCTTCTAGTGATATTCTCAATGTAAAATGTTTACACGCAAAATATTAAATGGTGAACAGCTTAAGTTAATGCATATTTCTTGAAAGTCTCATAATGGCATTTCTTTTGTGTGTTTTACGGTTTTTTATTTGATAATATTATAGAAGAAACATTTTCGAAGATAACAGTATATCTTTTATACTGATACACATTATATTAGGTAGGTAAATTTGTACGGGGAGCGGAGCGGTGAGATCTAGATGGTGTGACGTCACGGGCGATTCATCAGGCCTTCTCTCTCGGTGGCCACATGTCAACTCCCGCTCCTTGAGTCCCTGACTCCCTGGTCTCTGAGCTGGGGTGAAGTCAAGTGATATTTACAGATAGATATACATGAAGATAGAGAGACAGTATATGTGGATGGTAGCCTACCATCCATACTGCTGGGTACGAAAATGGTTCGATATAAGTACGGATATAAAAATCGAACTTTCGTACCGTACCGAACTTGAAGAAATATATCGAACCGTAATATCGAACCGTACTTTTAGCCCTTAAATTACCGTACCGTACCGTAATTTCGTACCGTACCGTAACGAACTACATGCCCGGCCACAGCCTAACCTAACCTAACTTAACGTAATCTGGCCAAAACGTCCGGTTACCCTCCTATACTCATGTTTAGTTGTATCAAAGTGTCAGTATTAGTAGACAGACACTATTACCGGGCCAGCCCTGATTGCCAGACACCCGCGGCCTCTGTCTCGCCCCCACAACCCCCGCGGTGGTCAGGCTTTTGTAAGTTAATCCTTGATAAGTAAAAACCCACTTCCGAGAAACGCGAAGGAAACTTAAAACTTAAAATTATTGTCTCGTCGACTAATTAGATAATTGTTTGGATGTATCCGTAAAGTTTTCCCTCCGTGCTGATGCTGATGATGGTGACGAAGAAAGTGATGACGATGATGACGATGCGAGTGTGTAGTTAGTAAGGAACAATGAATCATCACACGGCTTTGTTT
>JACEEZ010022289.1:2500-5000 GCA_016584305.1 Chionoecetes opilio
AATGACCATGGCTAACATCTTGTCCACCAAAAGCAACAAGACTGCTATGACCTCTCTCATTGCCTCCCAAATCCAGCACCATTCATGGGGATTACGCGTCGTCTGCGCGTGGCGCGACAAAGCCGTGGCAACTTCTGGACCGGACGGAGCCAAGTTCGCTTCAGAACAAAAGGAAGCGGACACTAAGATGATATATCATCTCTCCATGCTCGACAAAGATGTGGAGGCAACCGTAGTTTCTCCGGACACTGACGTCCTCGTCCTCCTCCTCCGACACTTCCCCAAGATACCTCCCAACACGTGCCTCCAGCTTGGCAAGACGGCTTTCAACGTTCAGCTCATCCACGATGAACTGGGCTCTCACGCGGATGTGATCACGTCCTTCCATGCTCTGACTGGTTGCGACACCACTTGCGCCCTCTTCAGGAAAGGCAAGTTGCAAGCTTGGCCTGTGTTCCAGGCGGCCGACCAGGCAACCCTCGACGCTTTGGGTACACTCCGAAGCCCTGGTCCGCTGACGCAAGAGAGCCTGGACGTGCTGTGCCGATTCGTGAGCAGAATTTACGGATATACCTGCTCTCTGCCGCAGGCGAGGTGGACGGCACTTCAGAAGAAGAAGGTTGGAGCAGCACTGGCCCCTCCGACAGTCAACGCCACCACCCAGCACATTATGCGAGCCCAGCTACAGGCCGTCGTCTGGGAGGGGGCTGTGAAGAAGGAGTTGGTGACCTCGACCCGACCAAGTACGGCTACGGACCAAACCTGGCGCCTATCCCTTCCACCCTGCCTCCCGCCCCGCAAAGTATCATGGATGGGATGCAGTGCGGATGCAAGACGAACTGCTCGACCAATCGCTGCCGCTGTCAACGCCTGCAGACTCCTTGTTCGGAGCTTTGCGATTGCTCCCCGAGATGTGCATCAACGACGAGGAAGATGGGCATGAGGACGTCGATGGCGTAGACGACTAGATATTCGATTTTTTTCAACTTGTGAACGCTCGCTATCGCAAAGTAAGGATTTTTTTTGTGTTCTAATTGTTATTTTCCAAAAATACGCGGAGGAGACTCGATTTCGTTGTTTGAAATTTTGTGTTCTGGATTAATACTCGGGTCACTTCGGGCGGAAAAAAGGCTTTCGCTTCACCTTAGGTGAAGGAAGTATTTTGAGGGTCTTATCCTAAGCATTTTTCAGTTGAAATACCCTGCTCTACGCAATAATTGTACCCACCCTTGCACAAATTCGTTAATTAAATGTGTCCTAAGAACAATTGTTTGTTATTTTACTTTTTTTTACTAATTAAAATTTAGTTTTTAATTATTAAAAACTCAGGCTTTAAGGCCAAAATTATTCCTTTTATATTTTTCCCAATTTTTTTCCACTTATCTCTAATTTCCATTATAGATCAGTAATCCGAACAGATACAACCACGGAGTACTCAATAACATTTTATGCACTCTTAATAAGCTTCAATTTGAGTCCAAAACGAGGTCTCTAAGACGTCTGGTTCTCATTCTGCAATTTGTAATTGCCAATTTTATTGCCAAATTGCCAAATTGCAAATTGCGCGAAAACTTACCGCTAACGAGTGACCCAACTACGATTTTCGGATTCAGCGGCACAAAATGCTTAGGATAAGACCCTCAAAATACTTCCTTCACATAAGGTGAAGCGAAAGCCTTTTTTCCGCCCTAAGTGACCCGACTAAAAAGGTGAATGGAATAAAATGGAAGGTGTCAACAGAGGAGTGTCATTTACCTTGATTTCGGTAAATAACAGATATATTTTGCGAAGATTATAAATATGGAAAAAAAGTCTTACCCAGTTCCTGTCAGATACGGTTTGAGGAAGATAATAATTCAAATCTTTGTTTAACGTTCTTTGCTTTTCTCCTGCTTTTTTTTTTTTTCTCTCTCTCTCTCTCTCTCTCTCTCTCTCTCTCTCTCTCTCTCTCTCTCTCTCTCTCTCTCTCTCTCTCTCTCTCTCTCTCTCTCTCTCTCTCTCTCTCTCTCTCTCTCTCTGCTTTATGTTCATTGGGCAGAGGGTGCTGAAGTTCTGCATGGCTACCATACTCTGCAAGCCTTTCCATTAATATCGAGAATTAGACATGAATAGCAAAAGCCACGAAGTTGTAGTGGATTATGAACACGTGGTGTGTGTGTGTGTGTGTGTGTGTGTGTGTGTGTGTGTGTGTGTGTGTGTGTGTGTGTGTGTGTGTGTGTGTGTGTGTGTGTGTGTGTGTGTGTTCATCTAGTTGTATTCATCTAGTTGAATTTTACAGGGCCAGAGCAACGCTCGTATGGCCCCGTCTCCATATCAACATTTATTTTTCTCATTCATCCTTAGTGTTGGCCGAAAACCACCACCCGGGAGGCGGGTCACAAACCCCCGGCTAACACCCGGTACCCATTCTCTGCTGGGTGGACAGGGGATCGGGTTTTAAGAAGACCGCCCGTCTGTCTTCGCTCCGCCCGGGGATCGAACCCGGGACTTCTCGGTTGTG
>JACEEZ010022289.1:10000-77500 GCA_016584305.1 Chionoecetes opilio
TAAAGGGAAGCTGTCTCCAGTTGAAGCCTGTTGTGTTTTCCAGAAATATAAAAATATGTGACGATAAAAACATGAAATACAAAAATACAGCAACACAAATAACAAGTAAAATGGAGCACTACAATGGTTTCTCTCTTTTTTTCTACGTCTGTTTTGTTCGTCTATTTCACGTGCTATATTTCTTGTCATAAAGTTGACCAAATTTTATGGTTATATTTCGAGCAATATTCAGAATAGCAGCAGGAAGATCAGAATGAAATACTTTGTGATAAAATCCAGGGTGTATAAGTGCATATGCAATCAGGTTAGAAAATGGATGTGGGGCGTGAGGCCACATGCGCCAGTATATTATTAATTGCAACGCCGATGTAGCCTCTTAATATGAAGGATGTGCTGGAAAGTGAATTAGATATTTTCATGAAAACTATGCAATGCAGTTCTCTTGTATATAAAAAAAAAAAACCTTGCACCGAAATTGACTGGTCACGAGGAAAGCGCGTACCAAAGAAAACATTTATATTTTAACCCCTTGAGACCCAGAGCGTAATTTCCATTGTAATTTGACTACCATTAGACGATTTTTAGTGAATATAAGCAATGTTTTATAGATATGACCTGTTTAGTATCCTTGTCGACTAACTAATTTGGTATATTCAGTTACTTTTTTGTAATTTTATGGTTAACAACATACAATTTTTTATAGCAAAGGAAAGATCTGGGCGTGAAGGGGTTAAGAATGAGTAACAGAAGTCTCTCCATTGCGCTGCATCCCATGATTTCAACTATCTTGATTTATCGATTCTTTCTAATGTTTTTGTTGTCATTTTCCACACACTCTTGACGCGGCTGTCATTCAATGTGTCGTGACGAAGGTATCCCATTGTTTTATTGGATGCGTCTTAGGTGATCACGAACCACTCCATTTTCATAAAACCATAAGTTCTCCAGTGTTCAATCCCCGCCCTTTTTTCACCATATGTTCCCTGGCGTGAATGTCTCGATCGTCCAGGTTAAAATAATACTTTCCAGACAATCTACCCCAGTTTTGTTATACTGTACCATATTTCTGCGCATCATTTTCCAAACTTTAACAATTCTTGGTGACTCCTTCGAGGTTTTTAGTGATTGTTGATTAGTGAGTGCTGACTGAAAGGAGAATGAAGACTAACTTAATCAATACAGTACTTATAAAAAAAAAGATCCTTAAGATACATAAATAATCGAAGACTAACAACTTTCTTTTGTAAGCCTAGTTAAAAGTATGCGTAATAATTGTAGGCATAGCATAGTTAGATTATTTTCTGACGGATGAGCGTAAAAAGGGAGGTGAAGATATGGTGCCCAGGAGCCCTACTACAAAGCCGTCCAAGAGTCATCAATATGGAAAGATAACGGGCACACAACTACCCATTCAGTATCGACAGCACCGTCGACAGAAAAAGACATCGCCATTGAGCCTCCAACGCTCGCCTACAACACCACCATCACCACCACCGTCACCACCACCACCGTCACCGTCACCACCACCACCGTCACCACCACCACCATCACCCCCACCATCACCGTCACCACCACCACCGTCATCACCACCACCACCACCACCACCACCACCACCACCACCATCACCACCACCACCACCACCACCAGCGTCACCACCACCACCAGCGTCACCACCACCACCAGCGTCACCACCACCACCACCACCACCACCACCGTCACCACCACCACCACCACCACCGTCACCACCACCACCGTCACCACCACCACCACAGTCACCACCACCACTGTCACCACCGTCACCACCACCACCGTCACCACCACCACCACAGTCACCACCACCACTGTCACCACCGTCACCACCACCACCCTCACCTTTACTTTGTGTGACGTCACTTGGACTGGGTTCGTTTTCCAGGTACATACGTAACGCAATACTTAGGCAGTACAGCTTTCAGTACTCTAAATTACAGTGTTATCAATTTCCAGGCCACCTACCTGGGAACACTTCGCAATGGATCCCATAGTATGTCACAAGGCTTTGTTGTTTGCATGTACTATAATTAAAAGACCTGAATGAGACTGTGAATGATTTTGCACAAAGTGAAGGACTTATTTAAGGAAATCTTGGTCGCTATAAACTGAGTGAGATGACAACTTGCTTCCACTGATATACAAGTGAGGATGCAAAGATGGATCACAGAGGTGGACGTTTAACTAGACGAAAATAAGTGATGATGTGAAAAAAAACAAAATTAATAGGAAAACTTTTAAAATTCTTTTTATAATTATCAAACTTACAAAGACTGAAGCGCATAAATCAACGACGCCAGAGTTTCTAGACTCAGGGAAAAATTACAAAGTTATGAAACGCTTCTTCGCTAAACGCAAATACAAATAAAACACAAAAAGCAGAGAAGTAAAAAAAGGACAAAAAGGCTTGATAATTATAATCGAAAGAAAAGCGACGTATACCATGCACGAAACAGATCCAGACTTTCCTACGTAGTATATATAAACCGAAAATGATTTGGTGTAGGAGCAAACTCTGTGTGATCATTAAATCTGATGTTGCTCGTTACGCCTTAGCGAAATGCTGGAGACTCCTTTTCTGAGCCGTGAGGTGAGATTCAGGAAAACAGGTCTAACAAATAACACGAAGAAACTTTCGCGGGTAATCTGAGCTGAGCTGAGGACTAACAAGGATTGCACTGTTTCTCTTCATGCCTCGCGGACGGCCCCCGAGGCTCTTTAGCAAACAACCTGCACAACCACGTTAAGAAACATCATCCTGTGGAAAGATACAAGCTTGAAGGAAAAGATACAAGCTTGAAGGAAAAGATACAAGCTTGAAGGAAAAGATACTGTACGTAGAAAACATGTAAACAATATTATTCCACTTCATCTGTAAATGTGAAAAAGATTAATCACTCTAAGAATAATTTCAATGGAAAACACATGACTAAAGGAAAATCAATCAACTGATGTAGATATACGAGAAAGAAAAACAGGGAGATCAATTCACATAAGGCGATTTACAGGTAACAATACATAGGGAGAGCAAGTAACAAGGCGTTTTATAAGTAAAAACAACATAGGGAGAACAAGTAACAAGGCGTTTTATAAGTAAAAACAACAACATGGGGAAAGCAAGTAACAAAAGGTGATTTACTGATAATGAAATATGGTACCCGGACAGTTTGCCTACGGACAGTTTGCCTACGGAAAATTTGCCTACGGGCAATTTGCCTACCGGACAGTTTGCCTACGGACAGTTTGCCTACCGGACATTTTGCCTACCGGACAATTTGCCTACGGACACTTTGCCTACGGACGCTTTGCTAACCTAACCTAACCTAACCTAGTTTAACCTAACCTAACCTAACCTAACCTAACCTAACCAAACCAAGGTAAAGAAAATTTTTCCTGTGGAAACACTGAGGCAAAGTGTCCGTAGGCAAAGTGTCCGTAGGCAAATTGTCCGGTAGGCAAAATGTCCGGTAGGCAAACTGTCCATAGGCAAACTGTCCGGTAGGCAAATTGTCCGTAGGCAAATTGTCCGTAGGCAAATTGTCCGTAGGCAAACTGTCCGTAGGCAAACTGTCCGGCCACGATGAAAGATAGGGACAGCAAACAACAGACTGCAACATAAAAGTAATAACAAAACGAACGGAAGAGTGTAAGAGTTGTAACATTACATGGGCCAATTTACAAGTGCCAATTTTTTTTTTTTATATCTTCAGTCATTTTGGAAAACATAAATTCCATGAAGAGCAACATTGCAGTACAAAAAAACATTACTATTGTGTTCTGGTCACAACACAATAAAACGGATCACGTCGCCTTTCTTTACTTCCTTCGTGGCATCTTGGAGGAAAGGGAAAGAGCTCACTGCGAAACGAGGCCATCCAGATGATTTAGGAGTGAGAAACACGTCCGAGCCGCTACTAAAATGGCTTCGATTGAGATCAATACGTCCGCAAAATAGCACAGGGAAGCAGACCTTTGATAACTAGAAACCACTAACAACGGGGATCCGATAGTGTTCATTCCTATACACTCAAATATCTTACACACACACACACGCACACGCACACGCACACGCACACAGACACACACACACCGCGCGATGGTCAGGTTGGTAACGTGACGGGCTCCCATTCTGTGGGTAGGCGGTTCGAACCCTCGTGCTCCCGGGGATTTTTCACTGACAAATTCGGGCGGTTACTGTCCCCCTTGAGCAAGGGGATGGGTGTGTGTGGTGTGTGAGGTCCCAGCATTGCCCAAAAGATCGGTAATAATGAGCTCCAAGCTCGCACTGAGAGGGTGAAAACTGGCGATCGCGAGCCAGCTCGCGTGGACAAGACCATGGGTGAATAACACACACACACACACACACACACACACACACACACAAACACGCACACAAATAATTTTCTGTTACGGTATTTTTTTTCTTTATATTTGTTCCTATGCCGCTTGTAGGCAGTATGACCGAGGCCACCGTGAGAGAAGGCCTGATGAATCGCCCGTGACGTCACACCATCTAGATCCCACCCGCTCCGCTCCCCGTACAAGTTTACCTATCTAATAAAATGTTTATCAGTATAAAAGATATACTGTTATCTTCGGAAATGTTTGTTCTATAATATTATCAAATAAAAAATCGTCAAACACACAAAAGAAATGCCATTATAAGACTTTCAAGAAATATGCATTAACTTAAACTCTTCGCCATTTAATATTTTGCTCGAAAACTTTTTACATGGAGAATATCAATAAAAGTGGAATTTAATTAGCTTTCCATTGATATATTTCGTTTAGTGATAAATGAATTAGCAGCATGCATAAATTAGCGTTAACTAAATATTAAAAATCATGAAATCGGGTAATTTCCTACCTAATATATGTTTATCAGTATAAAAGATATACTGTTATCTTCGGAAATGTTTGTTCTATAATATTATCAAATAAAAAACCGTAAAACACACAAGAAATGCCATTATGAAACTTTCAAGAAATATGCATTAACTTAAACTCTTCGCCATTTAATATTTTGCGAAAAAACTTTTTACATGGAGAATATCAATAGAAGCGACATTAAGTTCATCGGCACAAGCTGAGAATCTAACGAAATTATGGACAGGAAATCCGCTACGCCTTTGTTTCACTGAATTATGCAGTTATGATGAATATTATATGAAGAGTTTTGTTTAGCGCCGTCTGACCATTTTGACAGGTGACAGCGTGCAGCACATTCTGCTGGAGGGTTTAGTCTTAGATGTTTGTGTTCGTCTGTCTTCACGGCAAATAGGATGAAAGTATGGGTTCGACATAAAAAAAAAATTACATCTAGACTATATTGTATTAATATAATTTTCCTTTTCCTTTTTTCTTTCTTAAGGACTTTCGGCGGAATATTGGAAGACTGTTAATCAGGCGTCCCGTCTGTTTGACGTACTCACCGCTTCGCCGTTCGCAAGATGCGCCTTTAAATGCAAAGCTATGTTGCCGATGTTTGGTCGCGAATACTTCTTATGGTGTGTTTGATTAATGTCAAGAGGTCTGACTACAAAAGCTATATTCAATACTAGCCGCAAAGCCGCCCTCCGGGCGGACTTTTTGGCTAGCTCCTGCTGAGGGCTATTGGTGGGCCTTCGGCCCACCAAACACAGACTCTCCAGATAGCCCCTTCTAACTTTCCTGAAATCATGGATGTAGAAATGTATGTATTAACGCCAACCCATTCACATCACCCCCAACCCATTCACTCACCCATTACCCATCACCCCCCACCCATTCACTCACCCATTACCCATCACCCCCCACCCATTCACTCACCCATTACACATCACCACACACCCATTCACTCACCCATTACCCATCACCCCCCACCTATTCCCTCACCCATCACCCATCACCCCCAACCCATTCACTCACCCATCACCCCACACCCATTACCCATCACCCCACCCATTCACTCACCCATTACCCATCACCCTACATCAAGGTTTCCTCAATTCTCGCAACCCACATTTTTTTTTCACAATTCTCGCTAATAGGCTACTAAAAATAAAAAACAATAAAAGTGATCGGATCATCTCATAAGTGGGCTTATAATGTGCCCCTGGCCGAGCTGGTTCCAAAACTGTGCCATATGGTGGGATTGTGCCACGGGGGGCGGCACCTATCGCAGACACACACACACACACACAGACAGACAGACAGACAGACAGACACGCTTTCGCTTATATTATTATAGATGATACACATAAGTGTGTTATATGAAAGGCGTCAATAACGGAGCTCAAGCCAGAATGGTGTGTGCGGAGCTATGTTGAGATACCCACTACATATGTCATCATCATCTTTCTGTTTAACGTCAAATTTTCCCGTAATGTCTTATGAGGCTAGACGGTTGATGATACGCTTCCAATTCTATTGTCGGCATTCATCATTTGAATTTGTGGCATTATTTTTACGCCATGGATGCCATATATATATATATATATATATATATACGTACATATGTTAATGAGCAAACATTTTGTCTTAAAATATCTTATATATGGAGGCAGGTGAATTTTTTTTTTTTTTATCAACATGAGTTGCACATATTAGAACAATGATCACTAATAATTTATAATCACTGGGCAATCATCACCAATAGACACTGAGAGTGGAATATAACAATAGTAAGTTATTAAGAAAAAACCGCTAACACATCTCAAGAAATATTTCCAAAAGATTATTCTAGCCTGTCACTTCATTACAGAGACCATGAGTGGCTCTGTGCATGTGCCATCCTGGCTCCCGAAAATGACATCATGCAAGGTATTAATGCTACTACCATTCAACAGCTACCACACCAATCCAGACGGTACAAGTCAATTGACACTGTAGTTGACCTCAACGATGAAGTCAGATATTCAACAAAGTTTATCAACTCTCTTCAGCCCAATGGTGCTCCACCTTACAATCTGCGGCTGAAAGTGGGATTGTTCACAATGTTGTCACGAAACTTGGATGCACCAAAACAAGGTGCAATACTGGCTGTCAAAACTTATGCTTCATATAATCAAAGCCGCCATTATGATCTACTGTGTCAAGGGAGAATGTTATTTTCATACACGTATTCCCATCATCCTAACAGATATGCCATTTCAGATCCATTACCATTTCAGATCCAAGTGCCATCAGATTTCAATGTCAATATCTTGCTACGGCCATCAACAAATCACTGGGAGAATTCCTCAAGGTTATTGTAGTCGAACCGACACGTCCATGTTTCTTTCGTGGACAACACTATGCCCTATGCATGCTCACGCTTTGTGGCAAGCAGACATTTCTTCATCGGAGCATCAAACGGCGGAGTGAAAACCCCCCCCCAAAACAGAGCTTTTGCTCTAAAAAAAAAGAAAAAAGAATCCAGAGCTCTTTCTAACTATAATACATATATGTTAGAATTGTTTATGTGTTGTGTGTAGCATATACATCTAGAATAACAAAAATACGTAAAAGTATGAATATAGTATCTTTTAGGTCACAAAACTAAAATCAACAATAAACTCAGTCTCAAAAGTTTCGCATTATAGCGATCTGAATTTTTTTACTCTTAAAGACGTATCTGCATTAACACGAAATTCAGTTAATTCGAAATTTAGACCTCAGAATATCATTAACCTTTTATGTTTTCTTTTATTGACTGTAAATTGGCGTGAAGAAAAAACAGTTTAAGAGCCATTCTCGGACTCATAACGTGAACAATGAATTAATAGAAATGTCAAGACTCGTGTGGCAATTTCAGAAGACGGCAAATAAGCAACAGGTGTTCACAGACATAAAGCCAAGGATCGATATGGAAGTCAAGCCGGAGGAAATAAAGAAAATTGTAAAAATGATAACAAAATCAACAAGAATGCACTGAAAGTATTTTCCAAAAGTTCAATTGAAATGGTATTAGTAAATATATAAGTATATAAAATATTTGAGTAAATATATAAAGGCGAAATTTCTCAAACTATCTAAGATTTGCAGACGACATTATCATAATCTGGGGAATAAGTTTACAAAAATGCCCAATTAAAAAAGAAGAAGAATTCGTCAAATTAGAACGAAGGAAAACCTAAATAATTAACATGTGAAAACCAAAGTCATGCAAAGTAAAGTAAGTAATAGGGGTCTGGCTGCAGGCAACACACCCCCTCCAAAAAATAGCGAGAAAAAGCCCGCGGTGCTGCCAGAACCTATAAAGAAAAGAGTAAGAAATTTGAGAAAGTGGGCTGGGTAAATTTTGTTTGGGAGGTGGCTAGATGAAAACATGAAGGGAGGAAATGGCTGATCGACCGCATGGCAGTATGAAGAGAAAGAGAGAGAAAAATAAATAAAAGCGAGATTGAAAACTTTGCAAGCGGAATTTCGTAGGGAATGTCTGAGTTCCTGTGTGTGTGTGTGTGTGTGTGTGTGTGTGTGTGTGTGTGTGTGTGTGTGTGTGTGTGTGTGTGTGTGTGTGTGTGTGTGTGTGTGTTATTCACCCATGGTCTTGTCCACGCGAGCTGGCTCGCGATCGCCAGTTTCATCCTCTCAGTGCGAGCTTGGAGCTCATTATTACCAATCTTTGGGCAATGCTGGGACCTCACACACCACACACCCCTATCCCCTTGCTCAAGGGGGACAGTACCGTCCGAATTTCACAGTGGAAAAATCCCTGGGAATGAGCGGGGTCGGGGATCGAACGCCGAACCACAGAATGATGCCGGGCACCCTAACCAACTGAGCCAGTGTGTGTGTCTGTCTGTGTGTGTATGTGTGTGTGTGTGTGTGTGTGTGTGCGTGGGTGCGTGCGTGCGTGGGTGCGTGGGTGCGTGGGTGCGTGGGTGCGAGGGTGCGTGCGTGTGCGTGCGTGCATGCGTGCGTGCGTGCGCGTGTGTATCATGAGGATCTTGGTGTCTCAGGATGCGATTAAAGGCTTACAATCGCTCCCTTGAGACTTAAACGATCACACAACACGGGAAAGAGTCAATCAGCAATTTTTGTGTGTTATGTTTTGTCAATTTTTGTTGTTGCTATTTTGGTGTCATGACTTTTCATAAGTTAACGAAGAAAATAGTAATGTTGATGAATAAACATTGAAGTAGGTATACATCTATAATAAAATAAGCGAAAGTGTGTGTGTGTGTGTGTGTGTGTGTGTGTGTGTGTGTGTGTGTGTGTGTGTGTGTGTGTGTGTGTGTGTGTGTGTGTGTGTGTGTGTGTGTGTGTGTGTCCGCGATAGGTGCCGCCCCCAGTGCCCCAATTCCATCATATGGCACAGTTTTGGAACCGGGTTGACCAGGGGCACATTTTAAGCCCACTTATGATACGATCCGATCACTTTTATTTTTATTTTATTTTTAGTAGCCTATTAGCGAGAATTGTGAAAAAAAAGTGGGTTGGGAGAATTGAGGAAACCTTGATGTAGGGTGATGGGTAATGGGTGAGTGAATGGGTGGGGTGATGGGTAATGGGTGTGGGGTGATGGGTGAGTGAATGGGTGGGGGGTGATGGGTTGGGGGTGATGGGTGATGGGTGAGGGAATAGGTGGGGGGTGATGGGTAATGGGTGAGTGAATGGGTGTGTGGTGATGGGTAATGGGTGAGTGAATGGGTGGGGGTGATGGGTAATGGGTGAATGAATGGGTGGGGGGTGATGGGTAATGGGTGAGTGAATGGGTTGGGGTAATGGGTTGAGTGAATGGGTGGGGGGTGATGGGTAATGGGTGAGTGAATGGGTGGGGGGTGATGGGTAATGGGTGAGTGAATGGGTTGGGGGTGATGTGAATGGGTTGGCCTTAATACATACATTTCTACATCCATGATTTCAGGAAAGTTAGAAGGGGCTATCTGGAGAGTCTGTGTTTGGTGGGCCGAAGGCCCACCAATAGCCCTCCGCAGGAGCTAGCCAAAAAGTCCACACCGGCTAGTACAATGAATATAAAAACACATGAATAAGTAAATTAGTATTTAAAGATCTATCTATCAATTCATGATTAATCTATGCTTATACGCACGCACACACCGCCTGCGTGGTCAAGACGTCGTTTATTAGACGTCCAACTCAACAGGAACTAAGTGATTCACGGAGAGATGCCGCCGAGCGCCTAACTTCTGATCTTTCTATAATTTCTGATTGGGGCAAAGCAAACCTTGTTTTGTTCAATGCCTCAAAAACCCAATTTCTTCACCTATCTACTCGACAAAACCTACCAGATAACTATCCCCTCTTCTTCAATGACACTCAACTGTCTCCTTCTTCTACAATGAACATTCTAGGACTATCCTTTACTAAAAATCTGAACTGGAAATCTCACATCTCATCTCTTGCTAAAACAGCTTCTAAGAAGTTAGGTGTGCTGTGGCGTCTGCGTCCTTTTTTTTCTCCCTCCCAATTGCTTGCTCTCTACAGGGGCCTTATCCGCCCATGTATGGAGTATGTCTCACATGTTTGGGGAGGATCCACTCATACAGCTCTCCTAAACAGGGTTGAGTCAAAAGCTTTTCGTCTCATCAACTCCTCTCCTCTGACTGACTGTCTTCAATCCTTAAATCACCGCCGCAATGTTGCTTCTCTTGCTCTCTTCTACCGTTATTTTCATGCTCACTGCTCTTCTTAACTTGCTAACTGCATGCCTCCCCCACTCCCGCGGCCTCGCTGCACAAGACTTTCTATTCATTCTCATCCCTATTCTGTCCATCTTCCTACTGTAAGAGTTAATCAGTATCTTTACTCTTTCATCCCTTTCACTGGTAAACTCTGGAACTCTCTTCCTGTTTCTATTTTTCCACTTTCCTATGACTTAAATCTTTTCAAAAGAAGAGTAACAAGACACCTCCCGAACTAAATTGGCCTACCCCTCTGTTTTTATTTTATTCTCTTACTGTCTTCTTTATAGGGACTGGCAACTAAGCGGGCTTTGTGTTACCCATTTTTGTTGTGCCCTTGGCCAGTTCCTTGTGATGTAAAAAAAAAAAAAAAAAAAAAAAAAAAAAAAAGTGGATAATGCGCCTGCGCCTGACAGGTATACAGTCATGTGTTCGATTCCCGACCCCGGTCGCTCCCGAGTATTTTTCAAACAAATGCTGGCGGTTACTGTCCCCCTTGAGAAAGGGGATGGGGTGTATAAGGTGTGTGAGGTCCTAGCATTACCCTAATATCGGTCCTACGAGCTCCAAGCTCTTTCCGGGAGGATGAAACAGGCGATCGCGAGTCCAGCTCGCGTGGACAAGACCGTTGGTGAGTACATGCACACGCACACACACACACACACACACACACACACACACACACACACACACACACACACACACACACACACACACACACACACACACACACACACGTACACGTACACGTACACGTACACGTACACGTACACGTATACGTACACACTTACACACACACACACACTCATACACACACACACACACACACACACACACACACACACACACACACACACACACACACATATGCAACCAGTGGTGAGACGAGGCTCACTCCAAGACTCTAAATCACGCCGGGAGAGGCTTAACCGGAAAAATAGAAAATACTCTTTTATTTGAATATTTCTTTATCCTGAAAAACGAGGCGAGTGCTGCAGTATATCATTGGGGCGCCGGGGAGAAATACGAGCAGAGGCACCCGCACATGTTAAGGGGACACTTGGTGTGGGGGAAACCTTGAAGGTATCCGGGAGGACTATAACAAGCCTCTCATGTCCCAATTGTCCCATTATGTGACCATCTATCATGCTCTCTCTCTCTCTCTCTCTCTCTCTCTCTCTCTCTCTCTTCTCTCTCTCTCTCTCTGCATGTATGAATGTGTATACATATATCTTTTTTCTTGTATTGCACGCGAATTTTGTCATACAACAAATATTGTTCCTGTACATACCGAAAAATCAAACATAATAAATTATTTTTCTATCAATTTACGTCTCCCTTTCATTGGTATTAGCTTATTGCCTGGTGTCGGTCTTTCAATCTATGGTGAACTCTATTCTGCAGGTTCAGTTCCTCTTTGTAGTGATTCATGTTCGCATTAAGGCCACATATCACCAAAGACATGAATTCTGACTCAACAAGCTAAAGGGAAAATTGTAATTCACAAAGTTAATATTACATTGGATAAAAAAGTATAGAAAGCTGACGATAGCTATCCTTTTCCCTGGCATTCTCTCCAATTGATTTCTGATATTTATGATACAATTAATGCGAGTTTATGACGACATATTTTTTCGTTCCAGCATCAATGGACATTAATTTTTCACAGGGAAGCAAGTCTCCCTTTTCGAGTTATTCTGATTCTTGTCCAGTTTTTTTGGTATTCTTAGCCTTGAATTGTGTTATCTGTTATTACCTTACATGATTATTTGTTGGTTATGGCATAGGCATACACACCAATGCTATTCTATTCCTGCTTCTCCCGCGCTTGACATCCATTTCTATTGCCATTGTATTTCCACGCTGCTGTTCCTAATAACAGACACTATTGTACCTGGTTTTACATATATGTATAAGTTTATATAAATATATATATATATATATATATATATATATATATATATATATATATATATATATATATATATATATATATATATATATATATATATATATATATCATGTGTGTGTGTGTGTGTGTGTGTGTGTGTGTGTGTGTGTGTGTGTGTGTGTGTGTGTGTGTGTGTGTGTGTGTGTGTGTGTGTGTGTGTGTGTGTGTGTGTGTGTGTGTGTGTGTGTGTGTGTGTGTGTGTGTGTGTGTGTGTCAAGTATAATTCACCCACAGTCTGATTACGCGCTGGACTAGCGATCTCCAGCTGTTACCCTATATCAGAAAGACCTTAGAGCTCATACTGGCCGATCTTTGATAAGGTTAGGACCTTAAAACACCACACACACCCCATCCCCTTGCTCAAGAGGGACAGTAACTGCTTGCAATGTCAGCCAAAAATACCTTAGGTGCTTGAGTGGGAATTGAGCTCGAATCAAGCTGAACGCCAGACAGATGTTTCCACCAGACCACGGAGACTGTGTATTCACCTAGTTGTATTTTACAGGGCCTGAGCTACGCTCGTATGGCCCCGTCTCCATAGCTACATTTCATCGTTAATCCTTAGTGCTTAGTGTTGGTCGAAGCCAGCACCCCGGGAGGCGGGTCACAAACCCCCGGCTAACACCCGGTGCAAAACCCATTCACTGCTGGGTGAACAGGGTTTTGGGTTTTAAGAAGGCCGCCCGTCTGTCTTCGCTCGGCCCTGGGATTAATCCCAGGACTTCTCGGTTGTGAGCCGAGTGTGCTAACCGCTACACTACGGAGTACCCGTATATATATGTGTGTGTGTGTGTGTGTGTGTGTGTGTGTGTGTGTGTGTGTGTGCGTGTGCGTGCGTGCGTGCGTGCGTGCGTGCGTGCGTGCGTGCGTGCGTGCGTGCGTGCGTGCGTGCGTGTGTGTGTGTGTGTGTGTCGACTGATTTACATTTTCTTCTTTTCTTATTAACTTAACAACATTAAGTCACCACGATAGACAACAAATTTTGTCGACAACGTAATTAACAATTACATAATTACACTAGATTCTGAGGAAATGCATCAGAGCAGCAAATTACGTCTGTGTTTATTTATTTTCATTTAAGAATCTTTGGTGGGTTGGTATCCCTTTATCCGATACACAGGATCGACTGTAAAATCCAGTTTATCACAGCTTACCTCCGCAGCCCTCCACAGGTATTAAGCGATCAACTCATACGGGAGGATTAATGGCAGGGCGAGAGAGATTGAGATACATAGACTGGTGCATGCCTTTTAAGTCTGGCAAAACACTACACCACACAGATATAAATACACGTTATTAAGTGTTGTTCCATGGTGACTCGTCCAACATTAATGGCATCCACAATGGTGGCGTGATCGCTTCCACTGGTGGATAAAAACCGATGTGAATAATATGAACACCGCAGAGAGGGACTGACAAGAATTGTGGAGTGTAAAGGCAACAAAAAGTTGGCGCGCGCACGCACGCACGCACCGAGTCAGTGTGGTCTGATCGGATGCGCCTCCACCTGCTGTCCAGTAGGTCGCGATTCGAGCCCGCTCGGTGTTAAATCCGCGGACAGCACAGGCTGTTACTGTTTCCCGTGAGCAAGGGGATGGGGTGTGTGTGGTGTGTGAGGTCCCAGCATTGCCCATAGATAGGTTACTATGAGCTCCAAGCTCTTTCCGGGAGAGTAATAACAGGCGATCGCGAGTTCAGCTGGCCTGAGAAGACCGTGGGTGACCGTAATTACACAAACAAATAAACACACACACACCCGCCCGCGTGGCTCTGCGTTCTAGAGTGAGCCTGGCCATACTGTAGCCCGCGTTCAATCTCCGCTCGTCCGAGAGGATTTTTCACAGAGCTCATTTCTTTCCGGGAGGGTAAACAAATACACGGTCCAATAAACAAAACACAAATACAGTCCAGCGCGTGATCAGGCCGTGGGTGAATTACACACAAAGGTATAAAATACCTTTATAATTTTAATACAAATATACAAATTGAAAAAATAATGGTCAGGGAAAGCTACTATATAAAGTTTAGAAAACTAAAAGAGAAGAAACAAAAGATGCAAAAGTCACTATCCTTCCGCCAGACTGGAAGCTCCTCGAACCGAAATACCTTGTCGCGGGTCAATTCTTCGGCTGAGAAGCAAAAATGTGTGTAATACTGTAAGAAGGAGCATTGTGGAGATCCTAGAGTGGAGATGATAAAGGCAAAAAGGACATTCAGAAAAAAAATCTTGATTCCCTGGCACGAATAGAGTAAACAGCATCCTGACGGTCACTGGCATTTCTGATGATGACCCCACATGACCTCACCAGGAATAAATACACCACTGCGATCCATGGTTAATGACAGGCTGATAATTATTCACTTACGGTAAAAATAAAGGAAACAAGAACGATTACGCGAGAACATCCCTCATGTAGACCAGCAGACTTTGCCCGGTGTAGCGATCTGATTAGCCTCCCCGCCCGATTAGCTTCTTTGCCACGACTACGCACGCACGGCAAATTTGTATTATCATCATATTTGCTTATTTAACCTAAATAAATCTACAAAACTTAACCCAAACCTATCCTAAACCTAACCAAACCTAAATCACACCTAAATCAAACCTAAATCAAACCTTAACTTAACATAAATTTAACCACTTATTCTTATTTTTATATGATAATAGCTAGGTAAGGTTACGTTTAGATTTGATTTAGGTTAGCTTAGGTTTAGGATAGGTTTGGGTTAAGTTTTGTAGTTATTTAGAGTTATAACCGTTATTTAGGCTAAATAAGCGGCAGGGAAGCTAATCGGGCGGGGTAGCTAGTCAGATCGCTACACCTGCCTTGCTTACATATGCTTTTTTTCCGTGTTTTAATGGTGTGCTCGCCTCCAAATCATTACTACTGGCTGGTGGGACTGCTGTCTATCATTTGATTTTCTCGATTTACATAGTTTATATCAATACCTGATATTTCCTTTCTTTTATGTAATTATTTGTTTATCTAGTGCTGATTTTATCTTGGTGCTGACTGGTGCTAAGCTGCTGATGATACTAGGGCTGATAAATTAATAGTTTTTGTTATCGTTTTATTATGTTATTAAATTGTTGTTATTTTTGTTGTTGTTCTTGAATGGTTGCGACTATCGTCGGCAGCGGTGATGGTGGTGGTAGCAATACATACTCGTAATATAGTCAATGCGCAATTTCCATCTTCATTCTTAACATGATTTGCAGGCAATTCACTAGACGTTTTCACTACTGCTTGACTTTATCCTTCACTCTCCTTGATCTGTATTGATGAGGCCACGAGTGTACTTCTTCTTTATCCTTTAAACAACACATGCTTTACCGGAAAAAAAGGGCGGAATGGCGATGCTCAGCAGTGCCTTAAATCGGGGCTGTACTAGAGACCATCCCGTCGACATTAAACTTTGAATTCCTGACTTATGAGGTCACTGTCGGGTAATTGCGCCTTGTATAGAGGGAAGACCAGAAAATTGGGCGACAAACCGCCAGAAAAGTACGCAGAAGAACTAGTTTCCTTAGCGGGGCGAGTAAATGAAGCAAGATATGTTTCCCTCCCTCGTAACACAGTGCACTTGGTCTCGGTGTTTCAATCTAAAGCGCAATATACCTCGAGAATGTATGTAAGTAAAAATAAAGTCTCTCTCTCAAGTCTCTCTCCCTCTCCCTCTCCCTCTCCCTTTCCCTCTCCCTCTCCCTCTCTCTCGGCTTGGCAAAAACTGCAGCGAAAGGTTTGGGCTGCCGTTGTCTCACCATCCTTCCGTGTTTTCATTTGTAGATTATTGTTTTCACCTTGACGCTCAAAAAAACAAATATCCGGTTGTTTGTTAATTGCAGTTGGATACTCGATATCTTAATTGACACTTCGATAGGAAAAGGGTGCGTAGCTGTGTAGCAATATCAACATTTTTTAATAGATCAATAAAATGCATACAATAATACTCTACTAATAAAACATGCCTATGACCAAAAATACATAATGGTATACGTACTTTTTTATTCTGATACTGTAGATTCATAACACGGAAGAAGAGAAATAATTGCTATCGCATCGCATTTCTCAATGTCAGCCAAGTGAAAGATGGAAGTGAAAGTGAGGTTAAAAAATATGAAATTAAAAGTTTGAGAGATAAAAGTGTGCGTCAAGGCCCGTCCAGGCTGGGACACCTGGGAGACGTCCTACTCTTATGAGACGCCTCGATGCCTTCATTTCATGACCAAAGTCTGTAGAACACAAGGTCTGTGTTCTACAGACATTGATCATGACCTGGCTGGTTGAGGGTGTACAAGTTTGTATTGTGAACTGGTAACTGTTCCTGCACTCTAAGTCAGTAGGACACAGCTAACTCCCCAAAAAAATTCTTCGGGGAAATAATAGAAACTTTGAATGGTGAGCACTTGTATGAATATGAACGAACACGCACACATACACGCACACACGCACACATACACACACACTGGCGATCGCGAATCCGGCTCGCGTGGACAAGACCATGGATGAATTGCACACACACTCAACACATAAGTACACATGTTATCATGATTGTTTACTACTACTCTATTAATATTATCATTATGATTATTGTAAATATTTCTATTATCATCATAATTTTTAATTAACTATCATTATTAATATTATTTTTATATCATAACTAATTTTGGCTCATGATAGTTCACATTATGATAATAACAATTTGCATTAACTTGATATTAGTGAGCGATAATGCAACTTTTATTTACTAAACAACGCAGCGGATAGCGTGTGCCGCGCGTAAGCACTCCATCAACAGGTCTCTGTTTGGCAGGAACATAAATGCAGTTAATTTGAATATTTAACTCATAATGCTGTCCATTATACATAATCCTATCTCATAACTGTAATATATTTCCTGCAAAAAACATACACATGGTTTGTTGAGCTAATATCAATCGTATTTGTTAGGTGAAAAATATAGAAAAAAATTGCGGAAGAAATACGTGGTCTGATCGGCAAAACAAGAAAAAAAGTTTTCTTGAATGAAGCATTGTACTATGAGGGCCCGACAGGTACATCTCAGCTTTCATCGTGAGGTGGGCGGTAATGAGGCCGTGGCGGGTAATGAGCGTGTCTCAGGGCAGGTGAGGGAGTATTGATCAAACAAGTAAAGATGCCAAAAATTGCCCTTACGCAATTTCCTTATCAATCTCCTCTTCTTTTTTCCCTTTTTTTTCTCTTCTTCTTCTTCCTTCTCTTCTTCTTCCCCCTCTTCTTCTTCTCCCTCTTCTTCTTCCTCTCCTCCTCCTCTCCTCGGAAGGACTTTCGAGCCTATAGGTCTGAAAACGTCATTCTTATACTTTTCAATGCGATGTTGTGCCCTAATCTTGAATACGGGCCGGTCCTTTGCTCTCATGTAAGCGGTCAGCAGTCACTGTCTGACCGTAGATATGGGTTCAGTTTCACTTCTCATCGCTGCATTATATTTTCCGGTTTTCTGTCTCTATACGTATTTGGTGCCGTATACTTATATTTATAGGCGCTCGCCAACGTCGACGGGGGCTTTAACATTATGCCTATGGGACAATTTTTTTGCTAGGAAAAACCTTCTCTTCAGGCCGATTTTTTCGGCCTAGTTTGATGAAAAACTTTTTTCCCGTTTAAGCTGGGCATTACTGAAACACACACACACACACCACACACCACACACACACACACACACACACACACACACACACACGGGTACTGCGATGATATATTAGATATAGACAGGGTGTAGAGTACAAAAAACAAGTTATTTCGCGCCTGTGAAACAATCCATACGAGGAGTGACTGAAGGAACTTGTGCAGTTTATCAAAAAGTAGGTTTCGAGGAGACTTAATAGAGCTGTTTAAAATGTTCCATGGGTTCGACAATGTTACCATTAACGACTTAATTTGAATTAATTAATTTAATATATTAGTTAATTTGAATATAATTCTTTAAAAGAGTCAATTTTTGGATATCTCTACTAGCACAAGTACCTAGTTAACAGCTACATGGTTAAGGCATTTATGAACTGACTATATAGATATTAGCATCAGCTTACCAAAGTAGATTACTTCAATTCTGAGTGAATTCGATGCGTTTATCTTTATAATGATTATTTCATAGAGTATGTTTCTCCTTTAACCTTTCCTATCGAATTCCATGAGAGTTTTTGAATACTACTTGATATATTTTCCTTGCTATTTTCATGTCTTCCTCGGCCGGAGGGAGTGGTGGGTGGGGAGGAGCCTTCGATTTTGTTATTCTTTTGCCTCTATCTCGTAGAAATTATAGTGGCAGAAAGTAGTCACACAGGAAGCCCAGAAGGACTATTTCTGTTTGTTCTTCCTGTTTTCCTTTGTATTCCTCTTCCTCTTGTTTGTCGTTTCTCTCCTTATCTTCAAACTCTTTCTTCTCACTACCCTGCCCTCCTTTCTTCCTTCTCGTCCATCTCCCTCCTACTTAAAAACCACCCGTGAAAATATGAATGAACAAAGAATGATGTTCATAAAAACTAAATAGAATGCTAAACTCTAAAGGGATTTATAATCATAACGCAAGATATGCTCTCCCCTTCCCAGCTCTTTGTTCGCGAGCACATCTTATTGGCGAAATTAACTGAGTCAAAGGAAAAACAGAGCTACAAACAGCGGCAACGAGGGCAGTAAATTAGTTTATTTCAAGTAGAAGGAAAGTGACGCGTGTCTGTTCCTTAACCCCTTGAAGCCCACAACGTAATTTCCATTGTAATTTGGATACCATTAGACAATTTTAATGAACTTAAGCAATATTTTTATAGATATGACCTGCTTAGTATCCTTGTCCACTAGTTAATTTTATATTTAGTTACTTTTCGAATTTTTATGGCTAGCAACAGACGATTTTATATAGAAAAGGAAAGATCTGGGTGTGAAGGGTTTAAGACTATACTAAAACTACATGAGATAAGGCGGTATGTCAGTTCGAACTCCTTAGAAATACTCAACACGTTGGGACTTTACACCTCTGAAACATAAGCTACACTGCAGCCCCATAACATCTGCCTCAGTAAAAGATGGCATGATTCTAATGTAATTCAACATAAATGATTACAGCTTACTGAGGCATTGTCTTCACTACGTATAAGCCAGCCTGGTATAATTCAGGAGGGAGACAGTTATACAGATACATAATTTCAAGAAGATAATAATGATGGAAATTCAAGACTGAATACATGCTAGCCAAGCGATGGCTGAGGAAAGCTATCATGCCTTGTATTTCCATTATCACTTCTTAATGACTCCTACATGCTCTCTCATCCATATATTATCTCTCTCTCTCTCTCTCTCTCTCTCTCTCTCTCTCTCTCTCTCTCTCTCTCTCTCTCTCTCTCTCTCTCTCTTTCTCTCTATTACACACACACACACACACACACACACACACACATACACACATACACACACACACACTGGCTGTGTGGTACACTTGGTTAAGGCTATGTCTGTCACGTGACATGCATAGGTTCGAGCTCGGATCACGGCTCAATTTTTTTTGCTGCAGTTACTATCCCCCTTGAGTAAGTGGATGGGGTGTAAGATGTGTGGTCCTAGCTTTACCCAAATATCGATCCCTATGAGCTCCAAGCTCCTTCCTGGAGGGTAACGAAAGCCACGATAAATTGAACCAGCATACAAAGTGAGCTAGATTAATACCAATTAACCTATACTACTGTAATAATTTCATTCACAGTAATGGTTTGGATCAAGTGAAGGATAAAGAAGATATGAAGCATTTCTAGGCATATCATGAAGGAAATACTCAAAAGATTTTAACAATAAATATATAAATCAATAGCAAGGAACTTTAACAGTGGCGGTCACTGTGAAGGATCATTCGTTGTGAAGGATTCAGTCATTATCATCATTATCCATCATTTTCACTATTACCCTTATAATTATTGTTATCATTAGTATCCTTAGCAGTGATGAATGAAGTATCACTTAACTCTAATTGCAAAAAATAGAAGAAAAAAAGTAGCCTCATAATTCGAAAAACTCACCCGATTTTTTCTAATGTAACCATTCATCCACTCAATGTCCTGTGTATCGTACTACCATTATGTATCTCGTGGTTTTTATCTCCTTAAGCTCCAAAAGTATCCTTCAGATCGAGAACCCAATAAGAATGATCACCTAAAGTTGGTTGAGCATTACGACTGGTGCTGAACTTAATTTTGTATGCTATTTACACCATCGCTTCGGGTGACGTTACTTGCTTATTTGATGTAAGGGACAGTGAGGGACACAGTGTTTGTTGTTAGGTCACCCTCGCTGCGCCACACTACACGCTTCATGCTAATTACAAACTCGGCTAACCATAATTGGAAGTGAATAAACTGACTCTCTTCTCATTAACCGGGGTAATAATCACTTGCAGGCGAATTGTGGGCGTAGTGGGAGTCTGCCGTTAATGATGTGGGCTGTAACATTAGTCATCCTGCAAATTGCTGCCGACACAGACTCATTGCCGCTGCCACCCGCCACCAGCACCCTCCCTTTTCTTCACAAATAATGGCGTATGCATCTGTGCCTCGCTCTCCCATGTTAATTTACTCATGACAACTTCTATATCCCATACGTATGGACGAATGAGTTCATACTCCCACTTGCATCGGGTTGGAACCTACAACGCTGAGCGACCGAAGCCCCGAACCATTGTTGCCCGACTACTCAGGTTTGGTGACAGGGAGCGGGCTATGCGGAATGCAACCAAGCTAAAGGGACCAACATAGTATACATAAATGAAGACCTATGTGAAGCCTCTCGTAAGAAAAGAGTGGAACAACTCCCTGCCCTCAAGGAAGCCAGAGCAAAAGGTATGGGGGCATATTTCAAATACACCACACTTGTAATACAACTACGAACGTATATTATCCTCCCGGTAGCGCGAGCCATCCACCACAGTCCGATACTTCTGATATACTCTACTTATTTGCTACTTCATTTTTCCTGCATTATGTCTTGTGTTCTTTATTGTCTCTATTCCACGATACAGATTTTCTTGGGGAAAGACAAACTCGAGGAAAACTAGCTATGAATGACACCCTGAAGACGACTCGGCAAAGAACCATACAAGGCAACAATAAATGGGCTTTTTGTTATATTTATTTTGCCCTTAAAAACAACATTACGGTGGGGATGCGTCAATTGTTCCTCCTGCGTCATTTCTTATACTATCCAACACCAGTCATGCTCATTATCCTTACACGCATACTGATATCCTAAAAATGCTAATGCTAGAATACCTGCTTGATGATTTCACATTTATCCTCAACTCCATTCTCAATAATGACCATCAATAAATTTTCGTCAAAGCAAACCGATACACTAGCCTGGTGTCTCCTCTACTGTGAATTTGTCGCTGTCTTGATTATGGAGCTTGCAAACAGATGACTTGCCACAGGCTGCTCAAAATACCCCGTAATATCATGCTATAACACTATAGTGAGGCGGCTTAACACCGAATTTCAAAGGGATGGGGACATGCCGGATAAAAGCACCAAATTTTGATCAGGCAATCTTCAGGGTCCCAGCTCTGATTCTATAACCGGCACCAAGCGATACGACCACTCTTATGCTTCTACGAGACATTTTTGTAATGTGAGCAATTTAACACATACGAAAATCAAGAAAAAATGTATACTCTTTCAGACTGTGCGTATATTTACCCAACATGGTGCAACATTGCCATGTTTCTTATTTTGAGGTATTTTCTGAGTATGGTTGCTCATTATTTGGCCCATTAGGGGCGTTTATAATTAAATCACATGAAATAATCATACTGAGTACACAATTAAGTAGGAGAGCAAAGCATGAAGGTCACTTCAAAGGTTTTAATGGAAGCATTTGCTAACAACTGACATTAAAAATGGAAACATGCAGTGTTAATGTCTTAAATCCCTTCTCTGCACAAAATTCAATTACTACATTTCACACTAAGCTGGCTAAGCTACTTCTCACATCGGCAGCTGCAAAGTTATGTGCACTTCCACCGCGCCTTCTTGCATGAGCATCGTCCTCCACACGTGGCGCTTCTGCAGCCACACTTGACCAGTCCGCTGCAGGCCTGGGATGCCACAGGCAGGTTGGACCACACAGGATGCCAGGTCTTTGTTGCACTCTCTAGAGTCCATCCAAAGCCCTCTGGGGTTGGAGGCTTCTGCTCACAATGATCACTGGTTGCCCAGATTCCAGCTTGGTAGACTGCGCGCAGTGTGTGATGCAGAAGGGCTTCTTGCGTTAGGAGAATGTTATCCATTGTCCTGTTCTTCTGAGAGAAGAGTTCCCTACGTGCCTAGTTCACAGAGTCTAAATTGCTCTTCTTATTGTAGATGATCACGGTGAAGCGCTCGAGCAACTGGAATTCCTTGCAGTTCACTGTCACAGTCATGTAAAGGTGATTCATGAGGTTGTTGAAGGCTTCCGTCACCTCCACGTAGGCATTCCAAGCCTCCCATACTGATTTCTTCCCTTTGCCAAAGAAAGCGGAAGTTGTGTCGCAGCCCGTGAAGCTGTGGAACATAGGCAGTGCCGTTGACCTATCTTTTCCCAGAGCATGGCATATGGCATTGATATCCAGGTACATGGTTCTTTCCAGTTCCAAAGGCTACCCAGATGGCTGCCATCTGATGCTGGCTGGTCAGGGAATGAGACTTTCCTATCAGTATGACAACGACGTCTGTGTCGACAGTGCGTACCAAACAGGTGGTGCATCCCTTGTCCAGCGCATCTTTCAGGTGAACGACAATCCTTGTATCGCCCTCTTCATGGTCACATCGTGGCATGGAGTGTTCGGAACCTCTGCTGATCACATCTGTGCCTGATGTTATGAAGACCTCCTTTTCGTCTGGCCAGTCATTGGAGCCGATTTTGTCTGAAAGGAACTGGTAAAGCTCCTTGTTTGTGGGATCCCGGAGGAAGTCGGGCCAGTTGCTGGGCACCTTGGTTGGACCACCGACCTTTCTCCGTACACCTTTTCCCCTTTTCTCTCTAGTTGACTCCTTGATACTGCTGGTAATGTAGCTGTCCCAGACCACATCGACTCTTCTGTAGGATTCAAGTAGATTCAGGATGTGGGGGATGCAAACACCATTAGCGTAGTCATTGAATGTGGTGACATTAGTATGAGGAAGCAGATACACCACAGCAGCACCGTCGATAATTCTTGCATCCAGAAACGGCGGTGTAATATGCATGCAATTAAATAAAAAAAATTAAAGTTCTATCGTGCAAGCTATCCTATCGGGGAGGCGGTAGCAGAGTGGTTAGCGTCTCCGAGTGGTGTTCTCGGTGACCCGAGTTCGATCCCCGAAGGAAACCAAAATCTGTCTGCACCGTCGAGTGGCCTAAGAACACCCACATGCCCTGCCCATTAACTCTATCTTCGATTGCGAGTGCATCGAAGGACACAGGGGGGCGGCATGAGCCTCTAATCACAGGCGTCACCATAAAAATCCTGCCTGCGCCACCACGGGCGAGGGCCAACCATTACAGCCCTCAAGTGAACCTCCAGAGCCTACCTACCAAACCCTGGGTCACTACTGCCTACAGGCGCTATAGGCACAAATGTATATATATATATATATATATATATATATATATATATATATACATATATATATATATATATATATATATATATATATATATATATATATATATATATACATATATACATATATACATATACATATATATATATATATATATATATATATATTATATATATATATATACATATATACATATATAATATATATATATATATATATATATATATATATATATATATATATATATATATATATATATATACATATATATAACTATCTTGCTGTTCGGATCGATTGGCGCCGGTTCTAGAATTGAAGCTTGGATTCTGAGGAATACCTGGGAAAAATTTGGTGCTTTTATCCGGCATGTCCCCATCAACTACCTAAGCTGCCTCACTACTAGGTATGCCAACACATCAGCAGCTCAGTCATATAACCCCTTGAGACCCAAAACGTAATTTCCATTGTAATTTGGCCACCATTAGACGATTTTTAATGAATAAAAGCAATATTTTATAGATATGACCTGTTTAGTATCCTTGTCAACTAATTAATTTCATATATTAAGTTACTTTTCATAATTTTATGGTTAACAACAGACGATTTTTTATAGACAAGGAAAGATGTGGGCGTGAAGGGATTAACTACAAACGGGGTACAACAATATAATCAGAAGCAATTAACGACAAAAAAAAAAAATGAAGCGTCCAATGGGATCTGTGTCTATAGACCCTTCATACTGTGATACATTTATGTTTCTTCACACTAACACCACCATCTTGTTCCTCCTCCTATATCTCCACCTCTTCTCACGTCTCCTCTCCTATTCTTTCTTCATTTCATTCTACACATCCTACTCTTCCACCTCTAGCACCAGTAGTTAGGACTGTTGATACTGACAATGCTCTTTCCGGGAGGCTTATTCCCGTTTTCTGGAAGAGTATGTCGCGTTTACTTTTGAACACGTCAGGTTAGGTTACGTTAGGTTATGGTAGGTTAAGTTTCCTGGTTGTCTAATGATATCTTTGTGTGGGAATTATAATGTGTATTGGCTTCACATTGTTTTTATGCTTCAATGCGATCAGGATATAACAGTTATCGAAGCAATACAGAGGGACGCCTGTAAACCTACCATTCACTGTCTTGCTCTATGTAGCATGACAATCGGGAAAACATTAACAGATCATACCAAGAAGACGATACCCATCTCAATGAAAGAAAAGAAAGCAACCAGGAGGGTCATAGGAGTAGCGGACACACGTAAACATTAAGCAAGAAAATGAATAAGTTGTTTAATACTGCCGTTGTTGCTTATCTTCATTTCCGTTTCCTTCTCTTAATCCTAGTTTAATCTTCATTATTAACCCCTTCACGCCCAGATCTTTCCTTTGCTATATAAGAAACGTCTGTTGTTAGCCATTAAATTACGAAAAATTACTGAATATACCAAATTAGCTATAGGACAAGGGTACTAAACAAATAATATCTATAAAATATTGCTTATATTCTTTAAAATCATCTAACAGTATACCCAAATTACCATGGAAAATACGCTCTGGGCCTCAAGGGGTTAAAATAACACTCTTCTTTTATAGCATACAGAAGAAGTGGGTTATAATATACAAGGAAGGAAATGAGTCGTAATTATCCAAATCATAAGTGTTGTCGCCACTCTTACTGTTGTATCACGTAAGCTAGATGAACTATGCAATGAGAGAAAAGGAGAATATTCACATAACACAAAAAGAGACATGGAACGGAAAGCAGGCGAAAAAATGACGGTATTATTCCAAATGAACACCGAATTCACTTTGGTGGACGAAACTATTTTTTCTGGTGAGTTTTGATGTGCTTTGAATTAATCTGCTAACCGTTTCTGTCGCAAATTAAATAAAAAAAAAACTTAGTTAGGTAAAGGCTAGGTTAGGTATAGGTTAGGTTAGGTATAGATTATGTTAGGTAAAGGTTAGGTTAGGTATAGGTTCAATTTAAGGTTAATAATAGGTTAAGTTCAATTTGTTTTTTTTGTCATTTTTGTTGCAAATCACACACACACACACAAAGTGATTTGCGACAGAAATGGTTAACAGATTAATTCAAAACACATCAAAACTTACTAGAAAAAAATAGTTTCGTCGACCAAAGGAAGTTCGGTGTCCATCTGGAAATTTACCAAAATGACGATTGGATAAAAAAAAAAAACGATCCGTGGGGTTTCATGTCTAAACTAAAATCAGATAAACACCTATTTTCTTTTCGTCCATTCGTGTTTCCCAACGGGTGTTCCTCTTCACTAGATTATTCATCCGTGCCCTTATGTCTAACCTCACTTCTTGCCACATAGTAAAAGAAAAAAAATGAATAAGAAGAAAAATAGATGGTTTAAAAATAGATAACATTCATCAGGTAGGCTTAAGGTGCGTCCACACAAGGCATTACGTTGCGCATTACGTTTCGCATTACGTGATGCGGGAAGTGATGCAGAACGGGTGTGTGTCCACACAAGGCATTACGTTGCGCATTACGTGATGCGGGCGGGAGTTTACTGCTGAATCATCATAACATTGCCTGCCTTGTACCAGAGAGAGCCAGACGGTATGGATGCATTTTCTTAATAATAACCTCAGGGGTCACGATACATTTGATTCTGTTTGTCATTTCAGCGCAAATATTGTCTATAGCTATACTTTTCAGGTTCTTATTTCTGTAGTTTTTGCTTTTAACTTTCCATAAACATGGATGGTGCTTTACTAAGTCTAAATACACTAAGGTTTGCGGCCTGCTCCAAGACGAAAGATTATCCTCATCCATAATTAGTGTTGTGTGGAGCAGCAGGCGGCGTAGGTGTTACCTCAAAGACAGCTCAACCGGCTACTGATGCGCGCATTACGCTGCAGAAATGCCCCGCGCTAGATTTGCCTCTCGCATTACTTTTCCGCATCACTCAACACGCAAATCGAGTTCCCGCATCATAATGCGCATCGTAATGCGCAACGTAATGCCTTGTGTGGACGCACCTTTAGCTCTGATTTATTTAGTGATTCAAATTCATGAATTCATTTATATATCTATTGATTTATTAATTTATACATTTATCTATTTATCTATTTATTCATTTTGCAAGGGAAGGATGAGAGAGGAAGCAGAAAGGTATTTATGATACTCTCTCTCTCTCTCTCTTTCTCTCTTTCTCTCTGTATCTCTCTGTATCTCTCTCTCTCTCTCTCTCTCTCTCTCTCTCTCTCTCTCTCTCTCTCTCTCTCTCTCTCTTTCAATGATTCAGCAACAATGTTCTCTCCCATAAATTCAAATGACGCGACAAAAATCCATGAATAAATTCGATATATATATATATATATATATATATATATATATATATATATATATAAAAACCCATATTTCTATTCGGTGAACCACGGCCGCTACATTACACGCACGAACAGCTCACCAGATATTAAAATTTTGCCATGGTCACAGCTTTGAGTTTAACAGCTCTTTTATCAAATCTAAAAGTTTCTTTCTCTCTTTCTCTCTCTCACACACAACCCCCCCCCCCCACACACAAAAAAGACACCCACACTCACACCCACACTCACTTGCGTAATTTTTTTGTTTCTCTCTCTCTCTCTCTCTCTCTCTCTCTCTCTCTCTCTCTCTCTCTCTCTATATATATATATATATATATATATATATACATCTATCTCTCTCTCTTTCTCGCTCTCTCTGTCTCCCTTTTTCTCTCTCTCTGTCTCCCTTTCTCTCTCTGTCCTTATCTCTGTCTTTCTCTCTCTCTCTCAATAAAAAGCCGCTCTTCGTCGCTACTTTGTTCCTCTTTATCTTTCTATTTTCTCTTACATGTTGTTTTCTTTCGACCCTGATTCTGAACCCCACCAACAGGGACCCGCACGGAAATACACGATCTAGTCTGACAGCAAACTTAAGGTGTTGTTTCCTCCTCGGTGATAATACTTAGGAACATGAGAACAAAGTGTTAAACTGGCGAGGATTACGAGTTTACGACACCACCCACGTCTACCTAGCTGGGCGTGTACCTACCTTCGCCTACGTGACACTGGTACAGAGTCTTGTTTTAACATTCCACGCTGGTCGCGCTTCTTGTTTTTATATTTTTGTTTCATAATTCTCGTAACTTTTTCCTAATTTGTTTCCTACACATTTTGGTTTTCATATGAAGTGTTTGGTGGTAATAAGAGGTGTGAGGTGGGGGGGTAATTGGTTCTAATTATGAAAGTTTTGAAAAGTTTAGAATGTGACTTGCCTTAGTATAGCATTAATTAGGACGTCTGATGGTGATAATGAGGGTCGGGTTTATACATTACTATAATACTATAGGAGGAAGGATTAATGTAGTACATACACACATAAGAGGAAGGTTAAAGGATAATATTCACACATATAGTACTACAAGAAAGTAGTCTCATCTGCAGCCTAGTTAATCATACAAATAATGTAAGAGGGAAATAGCTATTACAAATAGTACCTGCGATCAAGATGTAATCATCAAGGTCGGTGCCCAAATTTTCGAAATCAAATTTCTAAGTAATAACAGACACATTAACTGCCCATAATAAGGTACAGTACCAGATAACTCTAAAAAAATACCCCAGAATCCCAAAAACAAGAAAATATCCCAACTTAAAACATTGAAAACTAAATACTAAAATGCTTACCTAGAAACTACTGGAGAAATACTTGAATAACCACCACCAGAATCCAAGATAAAAAATACAGAGCCTGGCAAATACAAGATTGGAAAAAATCCAAGAAGTTGCATCCTGCAATTACGTACATAGACAGACACGAATCTCCAAAACCAGAAAAACAAGCATCCAAAAAACACATAATTATACGAATAGAGAAAAAATGGCTGAAAAATACAGAAAAACAAGTTACTATTAAGATATAATGAAAATGAGGTTTTCCGTAAAACGGTATAGTAAACAAACAATGACGAGCCAGAAATAAAGAGCTAAGGTTAGATACAAGAATCGCTTCATCTAAGAAACTCTATCAACTGATATGGAGAAGTTACTGAGGGCGAACTAGAACGAACGAATGAGACGAGAAATGAGAGAGAAGAGAGAGAGAGAGAGAGAGAGAGAGAGAGAGAGAGAGAGAGAGAGAGAGAGAGAGAGAGAGAGAGGAGAGAGGAGAGAGAGAGAAGAGAGAGAGGAGAGAGAGAGGAGAGAGGAGAGAGAGAGAGAGAGAGAGAGAGAGGAGAGAGAGAGAGAGAGAGAGAGAGAGAGGAGAGAGAGAGAGAGAGAGAGAGAGAGAGAGAGAGAGAGAGAGAGAGAGAGAGAGAGAGAGAGAGAGAGAGGAGAGAGAGAGAGAGAGGAGAGAGAGAGAGAGAGAGAGAGAGGGAAGAGAGGAGAGAGAGAGAGAGAGAGAGAGAGAGAGAGAGAGAGAGAGAGAGAGAGAGAGAAGAGAGAGAGAGAGAGAGAGAGAGAGGAGAGAGAGAGAGAGGAGAGGAGAGAGAGAGGAGAGAGAGAGAGAGAGAGGTGATATTTGATACTTGATAGTTTATTTGGCTTGGTGTAATACAATAGTATTCATAATCAATCATACAGTCATGCAAGCCACGGTCCATTAAGCCGAAGCTCTTTTATGGACCTCATGCTATGATAATTTCGTTGTGTCTCGTGGACTAAAGTGGACTATTGATATACATTGACATATTTAATAATTTCAAGTAAGAGAATGATGATAACAATAACCGTAATGTTACTGTGAGTAGTAATAATAATAATAATAAAAAATAAAAAAACGCTAATAATGGTAATAATGAAAAAAAAAATATATAGTAAAAATAATAATAAGAATCAATAATAATAACGATGATAAATAGTGATTATAATGAAAATAAAGATAATAGCAATAATGGTAAAAAAAAATGACAATAATGATAATAATGATGATAATAATAATAGTGATAAAAATTAGTGTCCGCAAAAAGTGTAGAGCGCCCCCTCCTCCCCAATATAAACATCATGGTATATATTTAAGGTATTCATTAATAACACATGGAAATGAAACTATTCTTTATTTTTTGTATTTTGTCATGTTCCCCTTTGCTTGTATGATCATCTTCAGGCGGCCTGTCCCCACGTCCATGCCATGATGGTGATGGTGATATGATGGTGACATCATCATGGCCTGTTCCCCACGGCCTGTGCGTCTGGCTATTTCTTTTGTTGACACATTTTCCACCTTCCAGGCCAAAATACGAGCCTTTTCCTCAGTACTAAGGTTGGTTGGAGCCATCTGGATGTGTGGGTACAAAAGTTGTAGTACCAACAAACTGACAAGCCAAATTAGAGGGTCATGGTATGGGAGCAAGCATCACAGAACCCCTCTCAAAGGCAGCCCAGTGAGCACTGAGCGGGAAACTGTGACTCTCCAGTTTCCCTACTATATATGTCCGAGTTCCCAGATAAAAGTTGGTTCCTGTTGGCAACACGACTTGGCTGCCAAGCCCACATACTTGTGGGTGCTTTTTGCCACTGATTTATATGGCAAACGCTCTATACTTTTTGCGGACACTGTATATCGATAAATACAATGATGAGAAAAAAATAAAATAATAATAATGATAATAATAGTCATAATAGTAACAATAATATCAATACTGAATACCAAAGTAATAATGATAAATAATGAAATACAATAATGATAATGATAATGATAATAGTAATAAAGATACCGATTGAAGTAATCTTGATAGTTTCAATAACAAGAACAGTAATTATATGATTGTAAAAAAAGCCTCGATAATATATGAATAGATCAGAAGTTAATGCAATACTAATATCCATATCCAAAACAGTACCCTGTACCAAATATATATACAAGAAATCAATTCATACGCATATGAATATACACATACACACATATACATATTTATTTTTCCTACCCTACTCTATACCAAACACTTTATTTTCCTCCTCTCTTCTTTATTTTTCTCCTCTCATCTACACCATATTACTATTACTATACAAAATTATACAGCTATATTCCCTATATAGCTACAGCACTTATTTTCCCTAAACATATCACATATAGATGCTACAGCATCTCTTGACCACCCAAGATTGGTCATTTCTCTTTATTTCACTGAAATGTGTAGTTCGTACAAGTCTTGCGTGGCGTCGGCTGCTTCAAAATGTAAACAAGGATGCCGGTGTCGTGTGGGCAAGTGTCTGTTTATGAGGGAATGTCTGTTTACTAACAAAAGGCAAAGAAAACGGGAGTTGAGGGGAGTAATTACTAATTTTGACTTGATCAACAAAGGCATGTCCAGGCGGCATATTCTCCACGCGCTCTCCCTTTTCGGCAGACCGCTAGGTTAGGTAAGGTTAGAAAAACGTTAAGTTAGGTTAGGTTAAGTTAGGTTAGGTTTAGATTTACTTTAATTAAAGTAACTTTGTGTGGGAATCACAATGAGGTTATTTTCAAGAAAATCCTGTCAAAATTAGTAGTTATTCCTCTCAACGCCCGTTTTCTTTGCCTTTGTTAGTAAACAGACATTCCCTCATAAACAGACACTTGCCCACACGACACCGGTACTGGTGGCAAAAGAACGAACATGCGCGACTCCGCGTTTGCTACCAAAAGATGCCGGTATCAGGCGTCAAATGATGCCTGATACGCGTTTGCTACCAAAAGATACCGGAAAAAGTGTCCGTGTGACATGGCCTTATGGGTAAGGTACGATTGCACCATGAAGTTACCAGCTGGTGAAATAGTAAAGTTGAATATTATATTAGTATTCCATTAAAAGTGGGCAATTAAATAGTACGAAAAACAGGGACAAACGGAATACAAGCGGGACATTTTACTAACATTTAAAAAAGCGAGACAGACGCTGAAAAACGGGACTGTCCTGCCTAAAAGCGGGACTCTGGTCACCTTATGCATAATAGACATTTTGTTACTTGAAATAGCACCTTTACAACTAGTGTGGTGTATTGCTTCCCACATACATAATCCTACGTATATTTTCAAAAACACAAAGAAATTAGAACAGTACAATTTATACCATTTAGTCGTACCATCTCACCACCACACTGACGCTAGGTAAAAACAAGGAATATACCTTATGATGATAAAGTCTGATAAAATTTAAGAGTAACAATATAGGATAAAGGAAAGGAGAAAATACAAGAAGTAGAATATATATAAAAGTAAGATTGCCGAAGAAAACGCGTGGAAGTGTCTTTTATCCAATACACAGAACTGTTGACCCATAAAAGTAAAGGCTGGCCCTGTCAACATCAGCCACTTAAGGATAACAAGAAAAGCCCCATCACAAAAAAAAAACCTCAAAACACACACGAAACATGTCAAGGTAAAATCCCTCGGGACGCAGACAGAAAGGTAAACAAATAAGAAATACACGATGCTATAATCTGATCGGGAAGGGATTCTCTTGTCTTCCCCAGTGTTTGGTAATAACGTGTGTTAAGATGGTGTCTTAATTAATGGGATACTTTTATATAATTAAGTATTTATGTAGCGGTGGATGGTGCAAGTTGTATTGGCCACCTGGTAGATATTCCGTTTATGCTTTGGGAATCTTCCCTTTCTTCTATACAAGACTTGTACAGTCGTTTTGGTCAATACGGCATTCTTTCACTGAGAAAATCACACATATCATCAGAGTATTCAAGGACACAAAGTCACAAGGTTCCAGGCTTTCTGTGAGGACGAGTGTGTTACGAGTCACTATAAGGAGGTCAGCCAGGGAGGTGCAGACAAATTTCGGCCGCTTTTTTAAACATGGACTAGGGAGAGTCTAACGTGGAGCTTCCATGTTTGACTCAAGTGGTACCAATGCCAAGAACGCGTGTTTTAGACACCATCATCGAGAGCTAACATGGTCTTATGTTGATCCACGACTGCGCTTGGGTTGGCAGCCCTGAACCAGGGAGATATTTTGTTGGGGGACGGAGAGCGGGGGAGGCATTTGTCTCCGCGCCCTGCTACCGAGAACAACTAAACACACCATACCATATATTCACCCATTTTCTTAATTTATTCACTTTTTTACCCACATTTACCCTGCTCTTCATAGCTCTCCCCACTATCGGGGGTCAAGATTCTCATGGTCATGTTATAGATATTATTTAGTTGCACAACCAATGAGGCCTTAAATTACTTAAAAGAACGAAAACCCCCCCCTATCAAATGGAAGAAAATACCTCACCAAAAATAAGAAACTGCAATAAAAGTAATATTTTCTTATTTGCTTCCGCCCCATCTTCCCCCCCCCCCCAAGTTGTAATTTCTGCCAGTAACGATCAAGTTAGGTTACTGTTACGTTAGATTACGGTCAGGTTAGGTATAAATAAACACAGGTAAAAGCTTATTAGATAGATAGATATTAAGTCGTAGAAAATAGGAACACTCGGCGACGCGAAGATTTGGAACTCTCGCCGACGGGGACGAGAGATACGGTAGACGAGATATACGGTAGACGAGAGTATCATAAAGCAATCGATGTTGTGAGTGTGAAAGGATGACGCCCTGTTAAATGGGAGGATAGTGTTGGAGTATCTGAGAGAGAGAGAGAGAGAGGATAGAGAGATCATGCATGAGAAGAGAATGCGAATGAGGTGGATATATGTGTGGAAATGGGAGACTTCTGCCGTGGCCTCCCCGTAGAGCAGTATTTCTTAACCTGGGGTGCTAGCACCCCCTGGGGGTGCTGAAATCAATGTTAGGGGGTGCTGGGAAATTATGTCTATATGGCGGTACAATGTTAGAGTTCCTCACAATGGATACAAAAGTATCGAAAGGATACATTTTGAAAAGAGTACTATTTTTATTTGATAAACTTTAACCTCATCATACTGACTTTCAGTGAGAGTGTACTTAAAGTAAACGTCCAGATCATTTCATCATTCCTGATTTAATGCAGTCAAAATATAGCCATTATCGAGTATATCAACAATATGTTGTCACTTTTTGCATCCAGTCACCCGTTTTTAAATAACTCGCAATGAAAATCTGTAAATTCACCGAGCTTCCAAAACGCTCCTCACGACTTGCAGACGACGCACCACGGCTCGGTGACGTCACCTGAGGTAGCCTCCCAACCCCGCGGTAATACAAATACACGTAAAATTTGAAATAAATATAGTACTTGAAGAATTGTGGGTGTTTCTGATATATTTCTTTTTGCGATATGGCATATACTTGCATCCTTTATGGGTGCAGCAAGAAAGCTGTGCCTTTCCAGAGAGCTTATCACCTGTTCCCGACCTATACGGCCACGATAAATGTGTGGAGACGTGTGTGCGCCGGGGGAGAGGCAGGCTGTGTGATGCAGTTTGTCCGCCTCACGGGCCGTCAGGGTTGTGAACTTTTGTAGTCCACATTATCGTACCGAGCCACCAGAATCCTCGTATTTTCAGATAGATATATCGTACAACCTTAGGGAAAATAATATAGTCAGTAAATGACTTTATACTTCATTAAATTCAGCATTCCGCATTTAAAAATATTTTCTCTTTTAACCAAAATATATTAATATATCCAATCATGACACAAAATTCCATGTAAATTATTTTTTTCCAAAATAAATAAAATTAAATAAAACAAAATAAATATAGTAACACATCATGACTCAAAAGAAGCTGAACTCCATAACTCTACGTAGCTATATCATCCTCAAAAGAAAAGAGGAATTCCTGTTCCTCCTCTATTCTTTTATCCCCTGTGTCAGCTGGCGCTTATAATGAACTAGCCGCAAAGCCGCCCTCCGGGCGGACTTTTTGGCTAGCTCCTGCGGAGGGCTATTGGTGGGCCTTCGGCCCACCACCTGCGTTTGGTGGGCCTTCGGCCCACCAAACACAGACTCTCCAGATAGTCCCTTCTAACTTTCATGAAATCATGGATGTAGAAATGTATATTAACGCCAACCCATTCACATCACCCCCAATCCATTCACTCACCCCTTACCCCATCACCCCCACCCATTCACTCACCCATTACCCATCACCCCCCACCCATTCACTCACCCATTACCCATCACCCCCCACCCATTCACTCACCCATTACCCACCACCCCCCACCCATTCACTCACCCATTACCAGGGCATGTGGTTCGTTACGGTACGGTACGAAATTACGGTACGGTACGGTAATTTAAGGGCTAAAAGTACGGTTCGATATTACGGTTCGATATATTTCTTCAAGTTCGGTACGGTACGAAAGTTTGATTTTTATTTCCGTACTTATATCGAACCATTTTCGTACCCAACAGTATGGATGGTAGGCTACCATCCATATTGTCAATCTATATTCAATGTATAATCTATCTGTAAAAATCAATTGACTTCACCCCAGCTCAGGGACCAGGGTCGGTCCAGGGAGTCAGGGAATCAAGGAGCGGGAGTTGACCCCCCCATTAACACCAACGTGTGACCTCATTACCAGGGAGGAATTTTCCATCCAAACGCCTGGGTGTTGACCTGGGGTCCTGGGACTCTTGGGGATAATGATTAATAGTTCAACAGGCCATGTGTCTAGTTCTATCTACCTTAATATATAGACTGCATATATATATATATATATATATATATATATATATATATATATAATATATATATATATATATACCACCTCACTTCAACCTCGTTCCGGTCACTGGTGATGGAAGAGTGAGTGAGTGAGGGTAGGGCGTGAGTAGGTGAAGGGTGGGTGGATTCGTGAATAAGTGAGTGAGTGAGGGGTGTGGGTGGGTGAAGGAGTGAGTGAGGGAGTGAGTGGGTTGGAGGGGTGTTGAAGAAATGAGTGAGGGCGTGGATGGGTTAGTCCGTTAGTGAGTAAAAAAGGGAGTTTGTGAATGGGCGGGTAGATGAATGATTGAGTGAGGGCGTGGCGTGGGTGGATGGGCGGGTAGGGGAATTGAAGAGTGAGCGAGATTTGACCCCATTAATTAACACACGTGTGACTTCATTAGCTAGGTAGAATTTCTGCCCAGCTGCCTGGGTGTGGACGTGGCATGGAGATTATCCCTCAGCCTCCTCAGGTCAAGGAGATAAGTAAGGTGGCGTGGGATTGAAGGAAGATGTTGTTGATGCCATCATGCTTTTACCATGCAATACATAAAATTAATGCAACCCTAATTATATATATATATATATATATAATATATATAGATAGTATATTATATATATATATATATATATATATATAATATATATAATATAATATATATATATATATATATATATATATATATATAGTTAATGCTTTGTAAGTCTCGGGTTTAGGAGGTAACTATGAAATGTATGTAGTACATAGAGATAAATGGGTAGAAGTTACTGTGTGTTGTATGTACCTGTAAAAGTATGTACTACCTGTAAAAGTATGTGTATATCAATCACAATGGAAAATTACACTGGTTAACAAAATCAACCTTTTTTTTCACATCACAGACATAAATAAGCTTTTATGAACGTATTTTTGATGCTGATTCCAAATCTGGTTACAGTTTTTTTCTAGCACGTATAGTTTTTTAATTATTTTTATTTTTATTTTATGAAAATCTTCGTAATTTTATGAAAATCTACGGGTGTAATAAATTACATTTCATGCAAATCATTTACTTGTAAAAACTAAAATATACATCATACACTAAATTAATACAACGCAATGAATTGTAAGCAACAAATTTACATCATCAAAGGTCATTGAACATACTTGTAAAGTAAGAATATACACAGTACAAGATCTTAAAAGCGTTGAGAGTACGCTTTTCTTTTAAATATTTGGTCTGGATTTTCACGATACAACATCCAACAATGGTCAGCCATCATCCTTTCGTTCCAAAATCCTTGGTAGCGAACTTCCATAGTCTGAATGTCTTGGTGAAAGCGTTCCCCTTGCTCGTCACTCACTGCACCAAAGTTTTCGGGAAAGAAATCTAAATGGGAATGCAGGAAGTGCATTTTTAAAGACATTCGACACTCCATTTCTTTATAAGCATCGAGGAGTTTCTCAACTCCATCCTTATATGCATGAGACTTGTTATTCCCCAGAAAGTTTGCGCATATCCATTTAAAAGCCAGCCAAGCTTTCAATTCCAGCGGACTGAGGGCCCGTTGAAATTCCATATCCATTAAAACCTCCCTGATTTGTGGCCCAACAAAAATTCCCCCTTTCAATTTTGCTGCACTAACTTTCGGAAATTTCTTAGAAAGGTATTGGAACCCTTGTGAATTGACTTTACCCATTGCTTTAACAAAATTCTTCATTAAACCAAGTTTAATGTGGAGAGGTGGTGGGAAGATCTTTTGGGGATCAACTAAAGGGACAGACTGGACACTGCTTGTTCCTGGGACATATGTGGACCTTTGTGGTCAGTCACGTTTGTTGTAGTGTTCCGTTGTGGCACGACTGTCCCACAGGCAAAGGAAACAACAATATTTTGTAAATCCTGCTTGCATACCCATTAACATACCTATAACTTTAAGATCTCCGCAAAGGTTCCATTGATGACTGTCGTATTGGATTGTTTTAAGTAGTATATCCATATTGTCATATGTCTCTTTTAGATGGACAGAATGGGCAATAGGGATGGATGGCTTTACATTTCCATTATGCAGAAGAACGGCTTTCAGGCTTCTCTGCGATGAATCAATGAAGAGACGCCAGTCAGATGCCACATACGTCTGAGACAAGTCTGTGAATAGTCCATGTATATCATGGCAATAGCAGAGAGGACCATCTACTGTAAAGAATGTTGCTAAATTAAGGTTCCGCTTTCGGTAGTAACTGACACGAACATTTTTTTCAAGTAAATGGTTCTCCTGTAGTCTTGAGGCTAGAAGCTCTGCTTTCTCTTTAGACAGTGACAAGTCTCTAACAAGATCATTCAAATGTCCTTGGGTGAATAGCTTTGGCTCGAAATTTCTACCTTCCGATGTGTAATCTGGATCTGCAGACGGTCCGGGAACGCCACCAATTGCACCTTCATCACCATCCATGTCATCTTCGATAGAATCTACACCATCATCTGGGGGAATTGGAATGGGCAATTCTTCACCATGTTGCACTGGTCTACGTGCTGAATCCATGGTTGGATAAACAATCTTGTTTTTGTTCTTTGTAGAAAACCCTATTATGTTTACACTAAAAAAATAACAGTCTTCATGATGATCTCTCGACTCCCTCCATATCATGGGTATGGCAAACGGCATTGAAGCTTTCTTTTTGTTCACCCAATCGCGTAATCCGTTTGAACAAGAAGAACAAATTTGATGTGGCGCCCATGGCTTATCTTGGTCACCTAGGTGGCAATCAAAATATAGCTTGTATATTTTCTTAAGGTCGGTTGTAATAGTTCGTCGTTGTAGTTTAGTTGTGAAATTACCACATACATAACAAAACTTGTCTGGGTGATTCTTACATTCTCGAGGCATGCTGATTGATTTGAGCAAATGATTCGAAACGAATTAACATCAGCACAGCACTTCACACGACAGTAGCCAGAGGCAGAATGTGCACGCTGTTCTCAGAGACGGGAGGTATCAATTGCGCATGTTGCCAGACGTACGATAAGATGCTAAATAGAGAAATAAACAGATAAAATAAATAGATAAATTAATACATAGACCAGAATAGACAAGACTAGACAAGATAAACCCTATCAAATATTTAAACATTATAACTTTTGCCCATATATTACCCGTAAAACTAATAAATACATAAGATAAACCCAATAAAATGTTGAAAAAAGTAGTACTTTGCCTATATAAAATGGTTAAATCTGTGTATTTACATATATGCCTTCATAATAAAAACTATACGTGCTAGAGAAAATCCAATTGCAGTTTTGGAATCAGCGTCAAAAATGCTATCCAAGCCACACAAAATTATCTCTGATGAAAAAACTTTGTTGGCAAGTGAATTATTAGTAATTTTGTCAATTATTGATTTTCTTTACGAAAGTCAAATGTTTTTGGGTACGAAAAATAGTTCGAAATTACGGTACGGAAATTAATCGTACTAGTACGGTACGATACACATCTTCCGGTACGGAACGAAATTACGGTACTGTATTTATCTGAGGTACGAATTACGAAAAATATTATCGTACCGTACCGTACTACATGCCCTGCCCATTACCCATCACCCCCCACCCATTCACTCACCCATTAACCATCACCACACACGCATTCACTCACCCATTACCCATCACCCCCCACCTATTCCCTCACCCATCACCCATCACCCCCAACCCATCAACCCCCACCCATTCACTCACCCATCACCCCACACCCATTACCCATCACCCCACCCATTCACTCACCCATTACCCATCACCCTACATCAAGGTTTCCTCAATTCTCGCAACCCACTTTTTTTTCACAATTCTCGCCAATAGGCTGCTAAAAAAAAAGAAAAAAAAAGTGATCGGATCATCTTATAAATGGGCTTAAAACCTTCCCCTGGTCGACCCGATTCCAAAACTGTGCCATATGAGGGGATTCCGCCACAGGGGGCGGCACCCAGAGCGGACAGACAGACACACACACACACACATACACACACACACACACACACACTTTCGCTTATATTATTATAGAAGTGTGTCAGTTGTTATCGACTTATCCTATCATCTGTAGAGATGAAAGTAACACAATCTCCCTTTTCCCTTACACACTGCGCTGCTGCTGGAAGAGAACCAAGTATATATATATATATATATATATATATATATATATATATATATATATATATATATATATATATATATATATATATATATATATATATATATGGTTCCCGTCAGAAGTCTGTTTCTTACCTTTGTTTTGGTAAGGTTAACCTTACTAAATACCCTCTCACAATCTGCGTTCCAATGCAGCAAGCAACGTTCCAAGTCAGAGATACTATTATCTTTGCTCCAAGTCTAAGTCATCCAAAAAGGACCAAAAGTAAAAACTCTCTCTCTCTCTCTCTCTCTCTCTCTCTCTCTCTCTCTCTCTCTCTCTCTCTCTCTCTCTCTCTCTCTCTCACTCGCCGAAGTTGACATCGACCGATTTTTTTTGTGTGCAATGATAGTTTTTGTACGATTTAATAATGAAATTTATTTGAGTCAATTATCGTATTTTCGTGTACGATTCTCAACCATGCATCGTACATCGTACGAATAGTCAAATTATCGTACAAATACGATAATTATCGTACAGTTAACAACCCTGCGGGCCGTCATCAGCAAGTTTCGCGCCACGGCTGGAATGGGGCTGATGTTTTTCCCGCGCTTTTTACAAAAGTCAAGTTTTTAGGGAAATAAGGCGTGGAAATTAATAATTTTTTGGTGGATTAGCTATTTTGAATGAACATTCAACATAATTACGCAAAGAAAAAATGGGTCTGGACGATTACTTTAAATTTCACTCGAGTGCTGATGTCTGAGGTATGTTGAGACCGCGCCGGTGCAGGCAGTAGTTGCGAAGTAGCAGTACAGCTCAAGCCCCCGCATCGTTGTGTTTCGCCTAAACTTCAAGTTCCAGTAATATAGCTGGTATGACCATTGGAAGGTGTACTCTTCCTCATTCGCTCTAACTCACTCACATATTCTCTCTCTCTCTCTCTCTCTCTCTCTCTCTCTCTCTCTCTCTCTCTCTCTCTCTCTCTCTCTCTCTCTTCAATGTGTCGCATCATTTTCTTTTTATAGATGATTGTATTGATGACGCTTGTTCAAATCTGCACCATTTTAATGGTCCTAGAAAATGTTTGAGCCCACCCTAAACATTAAAAATTTCAGTTGTTTTTATTAAAAATATCTTTGGCTGACTATAAATTGTACACATCACTGGTCAACACGATATTTCTGGCAAAAGGTATTAAAACAAATTCTAACTGAATTTGGGCTGCTGATTACGAATATGAACTCAATTTTTGTCTATCACATCAGGATTTCGCGATATAGCATTTTTCAATTTTTGATGAAAATGACTCATCAGCCTATATATCGAAGGTTTCAAGATAAAAACACGTGATTTTTAGTAATACATTTTGTATATTCTTAATCAAGGAATTACAAAGATTACGAAGTCCATGTACAAGTAAATCAAATATAGTGACAGAATTGAAATAGAAAATATAAACAATGCATATATATGGTGCACAGATCAATGGCAAGTAGCAGTTATGTGAATTTTTTTTTCTTGGCTGATCTCTGATGTACAGCTTCTGGGTTGTCTCTCATCAAGCTCCAGCAATAATCCGCCATCATATGTGAGTCCCACCGGCCTTGATACCGTTCTTCCATTGTTTTAATGTCCTGATGAAAACGCTCCCCTTGTTCCTCGCTCACATCCCCAAGGTTCTCCGGAAACTTGTCCAAATGACTGTGTAAATAGTGAACCTTGATACTCATTCTACATCCAAGATCTCGCAGGCTCATTAGTAGCTCTTCCACAATCTCTTCATAGTTGTCTGCTTTCTTATTCCCTAGAAAATTCTTCACCACATTACAAAATGCATTCCAAGCTCTTTCTTCTGTCTCATTCATTGATGTGATAAAATTTGGATCTCTCATTAGTGTTCTTATTTGAGGTCCATCAAATATTCCAGCCTTTTTCTTCTCTTCACTAAGACCAGGAAAAGTTGAACATATATAGCATTCTCCACTGTGATCAAGAGCTTTGACGAACTGCTTCATCAATCCAAGTTTTATGTGCAAGGGAGGAAAGACAATCTTCTTCCTATCCACTAGAGGACATTGATGACATTCTTATCGCCAGATGCCAAACTCTGTCGCTGAGGCCATTCTTTTTTCACCCAATGCTCTGCTGTAGCTCTACTGTCCCATAACACAGAAAACAGGGGTATTTTGTGTACCCTCCTTTCTGACCTAAAAGAAAGTTAACCATTTTTCAAATCGACACAAATTAACCACCCATGAACATGATATTGCAACCTCTCTAGGACAATCTTGATGTTGTTATATTCTTCTTTAAGTTTTACAGAATGACCTATTGGTACAGAGCCATACTTATTTCCATTGTGTAACAGAACACATTTCAAACTTCTTTTGGAACTGTCAATAAAAAGCCTCCAATCCCTTGAATCACATGCTAGCAGTCCCATAAAAAGAAGTAGCCCTTCTACATCAGTACAATAGACAAGCTGGCCATCTGAATGGAAGTACTTACGCAGTTCTGCTTCCCTGTTACGATAACATGAGACACCTGTGCCGGGTTTCAGCATTCGATTCTCTTGCAGTCTTGAAGACAACAGTTCAGCAGACTCTTTTGGTAGATAAAGATCTCTAACCAAATCATTCAAAGCAGACTGAGTAAACAGAATTGGTTTGTCACAATCTTCATCAGATGGCTGAAAAATATATGTAGTGTCTTCTTCATCAGTGGGAGCAGGTGAGCAGAGATCTGTTTCATCATTTTTTTGAAGCTCAGTAAATATTGGTACAGGTATTTCTTCACTATGGGTAACTGGTCGAATAGCTGAAGGGATACTTGGGTATTGCAAATATTTCTTGTTTTTCTTATTGAAACCTTTTACATTGACAAGGCAGAAATAGCAGTCATCTAAATGATTGCTTGGTTCTCTCCAAACCATAGGCACTCCAAACTTAAGTTTAGCCTTCTTTCCTTGAGACCATGATCTCAAAGTCTCAACACAGGTTTTGCACACTTTGTGAGGAGCCCAATGCTTGTTTTGGTCTCCAAGTGGTACTTTGAAGTACGCAAAATACACGCTCTTAACAAAGTCAGTAATGTTGCGCCTCTGAGTCTTCAAAGTAAAGCTTCCACAGATGTAGCAAAATATATTTGGATCATTTGAGCACTTTCTTCTGTGAGATGTAGAGGCCATTGTTAGAGCAGCAACACCAACTGCGGACAAATAAAAGAAAAAGAGTTGTTAGCTACCCGAGTTGTTCCTTGAATTTGCTACCCAACCACCTACACCTTAGGCATTGTTTCACAAAAAAGAAACAACAGGAGAAATACAATAAATAACTCAATTCAATGTAAAATTCAATAATAAAACACTACCTGCGGACGATTGCTGTGCAAGTTGAAATGTGTTTGTTTACTTTCGTATCATAAAGAATGGGAATGTTATGCATGTTCAAAGAAAACGAAGATATTCTCCAGTTTATTGGGAGACTGAATTAAAAATAAACCATATAATCCGGCCCTTTTGCTACACTACTCAATAGAAGGATACATTTTTCTTGAAATTCATGAAAATGGAATATATACCTATAGCGCAAAAAACGTGATGTGATAGAGAAAATATAAGATCAGATTTGAATTCAGCACCCTCAAATTAGTCTAAAACTGTTCTTAAAATCCATGCCAGAACTTTTTTTTTTTTTTTGTTGACCAGTGATTATCATTACCTCTACCCCCGAAGGTGGAATAATATTATGTGTTCGTCTGTGTCTGTTTGTTTGTTTCTCTGTTAACATCACTCATAAAGTAGTTGCTCAAATTTTGTGAAGTTTTTTTTTGAGGGGAACGTTACCTATGGTTAAAACACCAATCAATTAAATTTTGAAGGGTAAATGTCTAATTTTGAATGGTGCTTCTTTGCTAACAGCTTCTTTGATTCTGGCTTGTGTGATTCTGCAATGCCAAAGACACGCAAATGGAGTGACGAATATGTCACGTATGGCTTCACTGCACTCCTGGATGATCGTGGAGAACCAGACCGGGCACAATGTATGACCTGCCATTTCATTATTTGCAACTCAAATTTGAAGCCTGCTAGACTCCAAGAACACCAGGTGAAGCATCCAGCTGCAGAACATGAACAGACTATAGCTATCTACTGCAGGCTAAGAGGGCTACATATGACCAGTAAGGCACATTACCCCGGCTTGGATTCAAGCCAGTGCAGAAACCCCTTCTGCAAGCTTCCTATGAGGTGGTATACCAGTGCATCAGGGAGAAGGCTTCGCATTCGGCTCCGGAAAACCTGGTTTAGCCATGCACCATTCGGATGGTAGAACTGGCTCTGGGAACAGAGGCAGCCAAGAAGATGAAAGAAGTGCTTCTGTTTAACGATGTCATCGCAGGGAGAGTTGCAGATATGAGTTGCGACATCTTGGACCAGATTGTTCAGAAGATTAAGGACAGTCCGATCCGCATCAGTCTCCAATCGGATGAATCAACTGATGTTTCCAGCATGAGTCAACTGATTTTGTATACCCGGTACATCAATGATGGTGAAATTAAAGATGAATTCCTCTTCTGCGAGGCATTGCAAACAACGACGAAGGCAGGGGAAGTATTCCGACTCTTGGACGAGTTCTTTGAAAAGCAACAGATTAAGTTGGAGAAGGTAGGGTCGGTCTGCATAGATGGTGCCCCAGCCTGATAGGGAATAGGTCTGGCTTTATTGCTTTGGTAAAGGCGAGGGTACGAGATATCATCATCAAGCACTGTGCTCTCCATCGCCATGTTTTGGCTGCAAAGACATTGCCGCCTCACCTCAAAGAAGTTCTGTCTGTCCGTGTTCAAGTTGTGAATTTCATACGGGGTCGTCCTTTAAACCACAGAGTGTTCAAGTTACTTTGTGAGGAGATGGGAAGTGAACATCAAGTCCTTTTTAAACCACAGAGTGTTCAAGTTACTTTGTGAGGAGATGGGAAGTGAATATCAAGTCCTTCTCTTCCACACAGAAGTGCGGTGGCTTTCACTTAGGAAAATCCTGACCCGTATTGCAGAGCTCAAGGATGAAATTGCAATATTCCTCCGAGAGTATCAGAATAAGTTCGCTGAAAATTTTGAGGACGAAAATGTTCATCCTCTCTCTCTCTCTCTTATCTGGCAGACATATTCAGCCATTTGAATGAACTCAACTTGTCCATGCAAGGCATGTTTGCTAACAATCTTGTTTGTGCAGAAAAGGTAGAAGCCTTCAAGAGGAAGCTCTCACTCTGGAATCGTCGAATCAAGGGAGGGAATGTGGGAAGCTTTCCTATCCTGGACTAGAAATTGGGGAATAAGACAAGTCAATCCCATGCTTGTAGAAAATATTGTTGCTCACCTCTCGCAGCTTGAGATCACCATGACAAAGAACTTTCCCAAGGATTATATTTCCAGAATGGATTCAGCAGCCCTTCCTGGCAGACATGAGTGATGCTGACAACCTGAAGGATGAGCTATATTGATCTGCAGGTGAACCAGGGCTGTCAGACAAAATTCCGTACATTACCATTGTCTGGCTTCTGGTGTGATCAGTTGGTAGCGTATCCTGAACTGGCGAGGGCAGCGCTGGAGATGATCATTCCATTTCCAACTACCTATCTGTGTGAAAAGGCATTCTCCACCATGCTCCAGATCAAAACAATTGCCCGGAACCGCCTTCAAGGTGGGCTGCTCCACGACATGAGGGTGGTTCTGACCAACATGAAGCCTCGATTTCAGAAACTAGTCGCACATAAGCAACAACGAAAATCACATTGATGAGTTAATATTCAATTTTTGGAGAATGAACAAAATAAATGATCAAGCAGTACTTCACTTCACTTTACTTTATCCCTGTGTAGCAACTGTATTCTCTGTAACCAGATGTTAAGGGGTGCTGGACTTCCTAGACCTGACTACAGGGGGTGCTGAGGTCGGAAAAGGTTAAGAAACGCTGCCGTAGAGGGAGTTGTAAGGAACCGCTGTTAGCGTAGACTAGACTATATGACCAAAAAAAGAATAAATGTCTCCTCTGTTCCCATTAATTAAATGCAAGTGCTGCTGTATAGTCGTATAAGTGATGTACTTTAGTTGCTGATAGCTTGGACTCGGCGGGCGAGGAGAGGTAAACAAACCATATTTCAAAGGGCGCCAAACGCGGTCTTCTAAAAAATATTTCAGAAGCTTCATAATCTGCAGTAGAGGCATGTATAACAATCATATTTTGCCAAACAGAATATTGGCAATACCGATAATTTGTCTTAGCATTGGCATCTGCATAGTATTCGTAAATATCATTAGACTCAAGTGTTGGACAGGGGTCTGCCACGACCGAATCTTTAAACGTGGACTTAGGCTAACCTAAGACTAACCGTGGCTTTAGACAGGCATTTCCGTTTTCTAAACTTTTTCCGGAGGGGATTAGTCTTAAGTTGGTCTAAAACTAACGAGAATAGTATTGGAAATGTTAGACACCCAGGACCCTGTCCAACACTTGAGTCTAATGATATTTACGAATACTATGCAAATGCTCATGCTAAGACAAATTACCGGTATTGCCAATATTCTGTTTGGCAAAATATGAGTGTATACATGCGTCTACTGCAGATTATGAAGCATCTGAAATATTTTTTTAAAGACCGCGTTTGGCGCCCTACGAAATCTGGGTTTGTTTATCTCTCCTCGCCCGCCGAGTCCAGATTATCAGCAATATAATAGTCACTCACTTATACGACGATGCAGCAGCACTTGCATTTAATTAATGGAAACAGAGGAGACATTTATTCTCTTTTTGGTCATATATTGTCTAGTCTACGCTAACAGCGGTTCCTTACAACTCCCTCTACGGGGAGGCCACGGGCAGAAGTCTCCCATTTCCACACATCTATCCACCTCATTCTCACATCCTACTGTCCTCTCACTCATGCATGATCTCTCTCTCTCTCTCTCTCACATATTCCAACTATCCTCCCATTTAACAGGGGGTCAGCCTTTCATACTCCCAACATCTATTGCTTTATGATACTTTCGTCTACCGTATCTTTTGTCCCCGTCGGCGAGAGTCTACCGTATCTTTCGTCCACGTCGGCGAAAGTTCCAACTCTTCGCGTCGCCTAGTGCTCCTATTTTCTACGACTTAATATATATATAATAAGCTTTTACCTGTGTTTATGTATACCTAACCTGACCGTAATCTAGCGTAACAGTAACCTAACTTGACCGTTACTGGCAGAAATTATAACTTGATGGGGGGATGATGGGGCGGAAGCAAATAAGAAAATATTACCGTTATTGCCGTTTCTTATTTTTGGTGTGGAATTTTCCTCCATTTGATAGTTTTTTTTTTAGTTCCTTTAAGTGATTAAGGCATCATTAGTTGTGCAACTAAATAATAACTATAACATGACCATGAAAATCTTGACTCCCGATAATGGGAAGAGCTATGAAGATCAGGGAAAATGTGGGTAAAAAAATGAATAAATGAAGAAAATAGGTTCATATATGGTATGGTGTGTTTTGTTGTTCTCGGTAGCAGGGCGCGGAGACAAATGACTCTTCCGCTCTCCGTCCCCCAATAAACGATCTCCCTGGTTCAGGGCTACCAACCCAAGCGCAGTCGTGGATCAACATAAGACCATGTTAGCTCTCGCTGCTGGTGTCTAAAGCACGCGTTCTTGGCATTGGTACCACTTGAGTCTAACATGGAAGCTCCACGTTAGACTCTCCCTAGTCCATGTTTAAAAAAGCGGCCGATGGTGTCTAACATTTCTAATACTATTCTCGTTAGTTTTAGATCAACTTAAGACTAATACCCCCCGGAAAAAGTTTAAAGAACGGAAATGCCTGTCTAAAACCACGGTTAGTCCTACCGTAGATAACAGTTAAGTCGCCAGGACAACTTTTTTTTCTGTTTACAGACGTGCGGTGGCGTTAATACTTACATTTCTACATCAATGATTTCAGGAAAGTTAGAAGGGGCTATCTAGAGAGTCTGTGTCATTTTGTGTCTTCATCTGTGTCATACGGCCGCTTTTTTAAACATGGACTAGGGAGAGTCTAACGTGGAGCTTCCATGGTTTTTTTTTTTTTTTTTTTTTTTTTACATCACAAGGAACTGGCCAAGGGCACAACAAAAATTGGTAACACAAAGCCCGCTTAGTTGCCCGTCCCTATAAAGAAGACAGTAAGAGAATAAAATACAAACAGAGGGGTAGGCCAATTTAGTTCGGGAGGTGTCTTGTCACTCTTCTTTTGAAAAGATTTAAGTCATAGGAAAGTGGAAAAATAGAAACAGGAAGAGAGTTCCAGAGTTTACCAGTGAAAGGGATGAAAGAGTAAAGATACTGATTAACTCTTGCATTAGGAAGATGGACAGAATAGGGATGAGAATGAGTAGAAAGTCTTGTGCAGCGAGGCCGCGGGAGTGGGGGAGGCATGCAGTTAGCAAGTTCAGAAGAGCAGTGAGCATGAAAATAGCGGTAGAAGAGAGCAAGAGAAGCAACATTGCCGCGGTGATTTAAAGATTGAAGACAGTCAGTCAGGGGAGAGGAGTTGATGAGACGAAAAGCTTTTGACTCAACCCTGTTTAGGAGAGCTGTATGAGTGGATCCTCCCCAAACATGTGAGACATATTCCATACATGGGCGGATAAGGCCCCTGTAGAGAGCAAGCAATTGGGAGGGAGAAAAAAAAGGACGCAGACGCCACAGCACACCTAACTTCTTAGAAGCTGTTTTAGCAAGAGATGAGATGTGAGATTTCCAGTTCAGATTTTTAGTAAAGGATAGTCCTAGAATGTTCATTGTAGAAGAAGGAGACAGTTGAGTGTCATTGAAGAAGAGGGGATAGTTATCTGGTAGGTTTTGTCGAGTAGATAGGTGAAGAAATTGGGTTTTTGAGGCATTAAACAAAACAAGGTTTGCTTTGCCCCAATCAGAAATTATAGAAAGATCAGAAGTTAGGCGCTCGGTGGTATCTCTCCGTGAATCACTTAGTTCCTGTTGAGTTGGACGTCTAATAAACGACGTTGAAAAATGCAGGGTAGAATCATCAGCGTAGGAGTGGATAGGGCTTTGAGTTAGACTTAGATCATTAATGAATAATAGAAAGAGAGTGGGTGATAGGACAGAACCCTGGGGAACACCACTATTGGTAGATTTAGGAGAAGAACAATGTCCGTCTACAGTAGCTGCAATAGAACGGTTTGAAAGGAAACTTAAAATGAAGGTACAGAGAGAAGGATAGAAACCGAATGAGGGTAGTTTGGAAATTAAAGATTTGTGCCAGACTCTATCAAAAGCTTTTGATATGTCAAGGGCAACAGCAAAAGTTTCACCGAAACCCCTAAAGGAGGATGACCAAGATTCAGTTAGGAAAGCTAGAAGATCGCAGTAGATCGCCCTTTACGGAAACCGTACTGACGATCAGATAGAAGATTGTGAGCAGATAGATGCTTAAGAATCTTCTTATTAAATATAGATTCAAAAACTTTAGAAAGGCAGGAAGTCAAAGCTATAGGACGGTAGTTTGAAGGATTAGAGCGGTCACCCTTCTTAGGAACAGGTTGGATGTGAGCAAACTTCCAGCAAGAAGGAAAGGTGGAAGTAGATAGACAAAGACGGAAAAGTTTGACCAGGCAAGGTGCAAGCACAGAAGCACAGTTTTTGAGAACAATAGGAGGGACTCCGTCAGGACCGTAAGCCTTCCGAGGATCTAGGCCAGAAAGGGTAAAGAAAACATCATTCCGAAGGATCTTAATGACAGGCATAATATAGTCAGAGGGTGGAGGAGAAGGAGGAACAAGCCCTTCATCAGCCAGAGTGGAATTTTTAGCAAATGTTTGAGCGAAGAGTTCAGCTTTAGAAGTAGATGAGACAGCTGTGGAGCCATCTGGGTGAAGCATAGGAGGGAAAGATGAAGAAGAAAAATTGTTAGAGATGTTATTAACTAGATGCCAGAAGTCACGAGAGGAATTTGATTCAGAAAGATTTTGACATTTTCTATGAATGAAAGAGTTTTTGGTAAGTTGAAGTAAAGATTTGGCATCATTACGGGCAGAAATATAAAGGGCATGAGTTTCAGGAGATGGATGCTTACGGTACCGTTTGTGAGCCGCCTCTCTATCTCGGACAGCATGAGAACAAGCAGAGTTAAACCAAGGTTGATGGGCTTTAGGATTAGAGAAAGTATGTGGAATGTACGCCTCCATGCCAGAGATTATGACCTCAGTTATGCGCTCTGCACAAAGAGATGGGTCTTTGACATGGAAGCAGTAATCATTCCATGGAAAATCAGAGTAGTACTGCCTAAGGTCTTCCCACTTAGCTGAGTTGAAGTGCCAGAAGCACCTCCGCTTAGGTGGGTCCCGAGACGGTACCGGAGCGATAGGACAGGTTACAGAAATAAGATTGTGATCGGAGGAACCCAACGGAGAGAATAGTTTCACAGAGTAAGCAGAAGGGTTAGTAGTTAGGAAAAGATCAAGAATGTTGGGCGTGTCTCCAAGGCGGTCAGGAATACGGGTAGGGTGCTGCACCAGCTGCTCTAGGTCTTGGAGGATAGAAAAGTTGTAGGCTTGTTCACCAGGTTGGTCAGTGAAAGAAGATGATAGCCAAAGCTGGTGGTGAACATTGAAGTCCCCAAGAATGGAAATTTCAGCTAAAAGAAAATGATATGAGATGTGCTCCACTTTTGATGTTAAATAGTCGAAGAATTTTACATAGTCAGAGGAGTTAGGTGAGAGATATACAGCACAGATAAATTTAGTAAGAGAATGACATTGAAGTCGAAGCCAGATGGTAGAAAATTCGGAAGATTCAAGGCCGTGGGCACGAGAGCAAGTGATGTTAGACTCAAGTGGTACCAATGCCAAGAACGCGTGCTTTAGACACGCTTAGACGCTTTAGTTAGCAGCGAGAGCTAACATGGTCTTATGTTGATCCACGACTGCGCTTGGGTTGCAGCCCTGAACCAGGGAGATCATATATTGGGGGACGGAGAGCGGAAGAGTCATTTGTCTCCGCGCCCTGCTACCGAGAAGAACAAAACACACCATACCATATATGAACCTATATTCTTCATTTATTAACTTTTTTACCCACATTTTCCTTGATCTTCATAGCTCTTCCCATTATCGGGAGTCAAGATTGTCATGGTCATGTTATAATTATTATTTAGTTGCACTACTAATGATGCCTTAATCACTAGTTGATAGTTGATAGTTGGAGTATGTGAGAGAGAGAGAGATCATGCATGAGTGAGAGGACAGTAGGATGTGAGAGTGAGGTGGATACATGTGTGGAAATGGGAGACTTCTGCCCGTGGCCTCCCCGTAGAGGGATGTAAGGAACCGCTGTTAGCGTAGACTAGACTATTATGACCAAAAAGAGAATAAATGTCTCCTCTCTTTCCATTAATTAAATGCAAGTGCTGCTGTATAGTCGTATAAGTGAGTGACTATTATATTGCTGATAGTCTGGACTCGGCGGGCGAGGAGAGATAAACAAACCCAGATTTCGTAGGGCGCCAAACGCGGTCTTTAAAAAAATATTTCAGATGCTTCATAATCTGCAGTAGACGCATGTATACACTCATATTTTGCCAAACAGAATATTGGCAATACTGGTAATTTGTCTTAGCATGAGCATTTGCATAGTATTCGTAAATATCATTAGACTCAAGTGTTGGACAGGGTCCTGGGTGTCTAACATTTCCAATACTATTCTCGTTAGTTTTAGACCAACTTAAGACTAATCCCCCCCGGAAAATGTTTAGAAAACGGGAATGCCTGTCTAAAGCCACGGTTAGTCTTAGGTTAGCCGAAGTCCACGTTTAAAGAATCGGCCGAATGTATGGCTATAAATGAACAAATTACAAAAATATCTACAAAGTGGCTATCAACAGTAGAGTTGCCATCTAGTGTTTATTTACTGAGTGTCGTACCGCTGTTGTCGTCGCCCGAAAAAAAAATGCGTTGCGAAATTTGAAACCGTATATACTTGCAGCTACAAAGTATAAAACAACGCTGAAACAGGGTAGATTATACAGTCATGATATAAACTACTGTGTATCATCTTCAGTGGCACATAAAAATCAGTAGTGATGCTATAATTCGTAATATTTGGCGCCTGGCGACTTCACTGCAGGTGGCGACTTCACTGTTATCTACGCCGATTCTACGGTAGGTTAGCCTAAGTCCACGTTTAAAGATTCGGCCGAATGTACACTCAACATTGCTCTAACGCCAAGGATTGCTCCCTCGGGTTAGACAATCAACGGCGGTGACGTCACTCTTCACCCCGCGGCGGCGATTCCCTCCCATTGTTTGTTTCTTTTCCTTTTTTTCTGACTTTGAACACTTGGTTGTTTCTTTGTTTCATCAAGAGTAACTGAAATGTTGACCATTATCAAGAGCCTTCTCGTGGCTACATGTAACTTTATCACTACGTATGTAAAGGAGGACAATGCATCCCTACAGACATCTGTGTACTTTTGATGTATACATATTACCTGTATTGCGTCGTTTTCAACACGGTCAATACTTTGTCACCCATGAACAAGATATTATTTTGCGGTCTCTGCTGGATGACCTTGGAATGCATTACTATAGCATCTTCATGTTATTATCTCAAAAGAAAATGCAATATTGATTATGGTGCAAATGACAAATCTTTCAGTTATATCTAAGTAAATATCATTAAAGTCTTTACATTAGTTTTCTTATTTCAATGCGCTTAGAGTTAGGGTTTCGAACTACAGTCTTTCATAATTCCTGTCTAGTCTCCGCATTAGTATGATACAAAAAACCGCATTAAAATCCTAATTTTTCTGATACCAAAGTTTTATGCATGTTTTGACACTAAAATAAATGGAATCGTGTGGTTGGTTGACGAATTAGAGGGTAAATGAAAACGCAAGATGTGTTTACACCAAAAATGCAATTTTGAGTATGTCATTCCTTCATTCACCGCCTCATGTAACCTACATCCATAATTACCAGGTACCCTTGTCTTTGGTTTGTGATGTGTAGGTATTCGCTAACTCTAAAAGATTTATGAAAAAATTTAATCCTACGGTTGGGTTGCCAAGGCATTTTCACATCTAAATACAAATTACATTCAACATATCCTTCTGAAAACAAATAGGTGACTTTAAAGTAACACGTTATACGAATGCTTGGACTCACCTTTCATAGTAGGGATATGATTGCAACACAATACATCATGTGCTGGTAAGGCATTCACACAAAAAACAAGCGGTTATATATCCTTCATGGTGCCGCAACAGCAGAGGCCAAACGGCACGGTCTCAGCGCCGGGGAGGGACTAGGCGATAACTGACTAAAACCACAACACCTCCATCGTGCTCGCCTTCAGGAGTAACAACCAGTCAACAGTCAGTAGAAGTCTAACCAGCAACACTGAAACATGACGATATACACAACTTTGATGTGGGAAATACTTACTTGGCAGGTTTTGTCGTCCCGTCGCAGCCGCCGCGCCAGATGCTCATCACCATTCATATCAGGTCTCCAACGTCTGCCGTCTAGCGAGCCCCCCCCCAAAAAGAGATAAAAAGTCAGTCGGAAGCACAATATCCAGCTACAACTTTTTTAGATAACATTTTTCATTGAATAATTTATGTATTAATTCAGTTTATAAAATTTATTCAGTTGCATCAAACAAGGCAATTACGGTTAGTGATGAAAACAATAATATAACTAGGGGGGGGGGGGCACTCAGTAGAGCGCATACCTCCGCCCGAATATTTCATCAAATATACGTATATATATATATATAATATATATATATATATATATATATATATATATATATATATATATATATATATATATATATATATATATATATATATATATGCACTCAGTATGAGCGCATACCTCCGGCCGAGTATTTCATCAATTGGTTGCCATGGCAAAAGTTGTCAATAGATTTCATCCAAAATTTAATCAGTTCTTCCTTATAGCAAATAGACTTGGTATACCGAGTTTGGTCCAAATATATTCGTAACTTTTCGAGAAATCCTGTACACTAACAGACAGACAGACAGACAGATCGGGGTGAAAACATAACCTCTCCAACTTCGTTGGCGGAGGTAATTAGCGCTGAACACGGTTAAACATAGAGCGAAGTTACACCTTTTCTCTCTCAGACAAGGAGGCAATATCCTCTTGATGCATTGGCGATAAAAAGTCACGGGTGTATCGCATTTTGAGTGACTGGGAAAAAGCAAGAGAAAAAAACTGATTTACATGAGCGAGGACTTGGAGGGTGCAGTGACAGGCGGAGCGGGGAGAAAACAAGGAGAATGATAGATGAAGGGCTTCCGTGTCAAAAGACTGAGTGGATAAAGGATCTGAACACCTGATTCATCGCGGAAAAATGATCATAATTGTACCAGATAAAAGGTCACAGTACATTGGTTGAAAACAATGATGATAAAAGTGATGGACTCATGCCTGTACATGTCCAATTAGTGCCTCTGTTCTGGCATCGAGGAACAGGTGCTTACGAACAGAAAGGGGAAATAATGAAACAAACGTTGATGCAAAACTTAACTCAAGGAAGGATTTGTAGCTTCAAGATAAGGGGAAGGGACAAAATGCAACACTTGTGAAATACTGCAATACAAATACAAACACACATTTAGATAAATGAATTGATAGATTGCAATTTAGTAGAAAAAAAATATATTTGTGAATAAACATATATACAGACAGATAGATAAATGAATATAGACAGAAATGTTGGTAAAAATACTAACTAATTTATAGACAGATGAAACAAATATTTAGACTATTAGCTAGACAGACATAAATTGATTGCCGAACATATTAATAAGATAAGATGATGTATTGATCGGGCCTCCCCTGCTGGAGGCCCGAAAAAAAAAGAGAAAAAGAATTGACGCTTAGATTGCTATTCACACACATATACGTATCTAGACAACATTTTACAAAGATAAATGCAGATCGAAACATGAATGATACTGATGAACAATGGATTGAAAATAATGACTGATGATGAATAAATAAACACTAATTGCATTTACATCGAATTCAACGTTAAGAAAAAAATTCAATACAAGGTGTAAATCTCACTCAAAGTTTGACAAAGCGTGTGTTAAAGGGGCGACGGAGGCGAGGAACGGAAAAATAGTTAAAGTAGATGTACAGGAATCAGGAAAATGATCGATTGAATGAATGATTGATAACTTTCTCTCTGTCTCTGTCTGTCTCTCTCTCTCTCTCTCTCTCTCTCTCTCTCTCTCTCTCTCTCTCTCTCTCTCTCTCTCTCTCTCTCTCTCTCTCTCTCTCTCTCTCTCTCTCTCTCTCTCTCTCTCTCTCTCTCTCTCTCTCTCTCTCTCTCTCTCTCTCTCTCTCTCTCTCTCTCTCTCTCTCTCTCTCTCTCTCTCTCTCTCTCTCTCTCTCTCTTTGTAAGAAGATATTACTGAATGTTGTCCTTTCTATCACGTACAATATCATTACCCACAATTTTAAACTGAATAATAATTTTACTGAATATTTGCATGATGAAAACAGCGATCAAGGTGCATCTGCAACTGGATACAATTACCAATTACGTATTTTTTGTATATCAAAGTCAAGTGCACTATTTGACCTTGCATACATTGGCATCACAGTAATTAACAATATTCTTTACCGTTACCATATCCATTTCCATGCCTGGTATTATGCATGACATCCTTATTACCTTCACTGCTTATTTGCACCGAGTTCTTCAGTAATTACGATGCTTGGTTGTGATGGGATTGCAAGTTTGTTTGTTATTACTTTGTTATACTAAGGGTCATGTTTTGTTCTGTTTGTTATTTTGTTATCTTGTTATAAAAATACGAAATATGGTTTTTTGGAAGTCAAATGCATGCAAATACAAATGCAAATTCATTCATTAGCGAGATGTAGTTTGTGAAAGACAAAAAGTGAGAGGCACTATTGCAGTGGCAGAAACACTTTGCTTGTATAGTGAAGTGGCGCCTAACGTGCCGAGGTTGTCTAGACACTTGGCGGGAAAGAGGGCAAGAAAATAGTCAAAAACAATAATTATTCTACAAGAGCTGCACGGTTCAACGAGACACCTGGACACCTTCATAATAATCAGGTAAATCACTTGACAACGATTACATGCAACATAAAGTAAATATATAAAAAATTACAGGAATGCAAACATGTGTGATTTTGTGACTTAAATGTCAAATTTGTAAGTGGATTGTTTATTATATGCAAACATTCAATGAGTCTTATTATCAATTTCATATAAATTAGCATATATATATATATATATATATATATATATATATATATATATATATATAAAATATATATATGCAGAGAGCTATATCGCATGTAAATTTCAACGTTGACCTTGTATATTTTTATCCTGCTTACGAAAAAATTCGCCGTTGTTCTGGAAAAAGCACCCGTGTGTTATTGATGATGTGAATATAACATGTGCAACCATTCAGGCAATAACGCAAAGTGGAGGCAAAGGATGGACGCTGTCTAGACGTTCATCATTTTTATTCTTAGCTGGACGGTACAGCCTGTGATGGCGACGATCACTTACCCAGACAAGAACAGTCGACCTTGACATTTGGTTTTCCACAATCTATACTTCCTGAGGCTCATCATTATGTAAACCAACTCCCGAAGGAGGATGAACACCTGGATAGCCTGTACGGCATCTATGTAAGGTCAAGATTTACACTAAATCCATCATATCTAAGTTGAACGCACATATGAAAGTTACTATCAAATACTTAATGAAAGGAAAAGATCTACCGATGTCTTGGGGGCATTCACGGAACTCAGGGAGATGTCAAATGCCAAATTCTTATCGGTTGGAATTGTAAGAGTATGAAATAAGAAAATATAAGATGCTGTACATAACTGTAATCTCCAAAATGAATAGTGAAATTACTAAACGAGAAGCACGCCATTTTTCTTGAAATAAGGAAAGTAATTAAACAAGTAATCATACTTTACAGTCGTTATCTTCACACTCGTAGCGTCGCTGCATCAGAGTGTGAAGCATTGCAACATTCACACATCAAGTTACGAATATACATCGTTCTTTTATTTAACAAATTTTGTACCGTGAACTGTAATGAAGAGCAGAGTAGAGAAGTCAACACCAACGTGACGCATGAATCTATTGAATCATACATTTTTTTCTTTAACATGAAAGAAACCACAAGTTACATCAGGACTAAAGTTGGCGTGTGTTGCATCTATTCCACCATAACAACCTTTGCTCACCTGCGTCACGTATACCTGCACTGATTCTCCTTCCCTTGCATAGCGTCTGTGATGTACGTGGTGGCGCATCTGGGAACGGTTCTGCAAATAGGGTTACCGCAAACCACACCGAAAGTCACACTACTCGTATACACTTGAAACTCCTAGACTACCAGAGTACACAGTGAGAGGCGTGGCGCGAGGGCGATATATCAATACAGAGAGGGAAACTTGTCTTGGGTGAGTATGTTGTCGACTTATGTTTACTCCATGTATACATTAGCCTGCACACATGACTTACTTCTAACCCCTCAAAGCCTTGCACGCCTGAACACCCTCACTGCCAGCCTTGTTATCTCCTCCCTCCCAACCCTCCTCCTACCCCGCACTCTCCTTCCTACCCTCCTCCACCCCCGCACTCTCCTTCTCCCCCGCACTCTCCTTCCTACCCTCCACCACCCCCGCACTCTCCTTCTCCCCCGCACTCTCCTTCCTACCCTCCTCCACCCCTGCCTCATCTCCTTCTCCCCCGCACTCTTCCTTCCTACACTCCACCACCCCGCACTCTCCTTCTCCCCCGCACTCTCCTCCTACCTCCACCACCCCCGCACTCTCCTTCTCCCCCGCACTCTCCTTCCTACCCTCCTCCACCCCCGCACTCTCCTTCTCCCCCGCACTCTCCTTCCTACCCCCCTCCACCCCCGCACTCTCCTTCCTACCCTCCACCACCCCGCACTCTCCTTCTCCCCCGCACTCTCCTTCCTACCCTCCTCCACCCCTGCACTCTCCTTCTCCCCCGCACTCTCCTTCCTACCCTCCACCACCCCCGCACTCTCCTTCTCCCCCGCACTCTCCTTCCTACCCTTCACCACCCCCGCACTCTCCTTCCTACCCTCCACCACCCCCGCACTCTCCTTCCTACCTCCTTCCACCCCGCACTCTCCTTCCTACCCTTCACCACCCCCGCACTCTCCTTCTCCCCCGCACTCCCTTCCTACCCTCCACCATCCCCGCACTCTCCTTCTCCCCGCACTCTCCTTCCTACCCTCCTCCACCCCCGCTCTCCTTCTCCCCCGCACTCTCCTTCCTACCCTCCTCCACCCCCGCACTCTCCTTCCTACCCTCCTCCACCCCCGCACTCTCCTTCCTACCCTCCTCCACCCCCGCACTCTCCTTCCTACCCTCCTCCACCCCCGCACTCTCCTTCTCCCCCGCACTCTCCTTCCTACCCTCCTCCACCCCCGCACTCTCCTTCCTACACTCCTCCTCTCAACACCCTGATTTTCGTTTTAATTATATAATTTGGCATTTTCTCGATATGACGTCTGACTTCGTCCCTATTCTGCCATCCCTCTCACATTACCTTCTTTAACCATGTACATCTGCCCTGATCCTCGAAGCACCACTAGTTACTACACCAACCCTCGCCGTCGCTGCATTTACACTATACTCATCATATCACACTCCAGCAACATAATCATACCAGTGTCTTCAACGTAATTACTTGATACAGTTTCTCGCTTATACTACTTCTACCAGTTAATCTATCTTATCCTTCACTTCACTTTGCTCCCTCACACAGTTCGGTCATCTCTTCACCAGTACATAGCCTTGACATATGTTTTTTTTTTTATCCACACATGTTTGATACAATAGAGAAAAAAATCATGTCCTTTCATTCGCAGTTTCCGACAACATACTGTCAGCAACATCCCTCCGTCAACAGCATTTTATTGAAGTATGCCGCTGTTTTGTCGTAGGCAATAGACGGTCTGCAAACACCAGCTAAATAATTCACCATCAATCTTGAGGAGACTGCAATTTCACTTCTCTGGTGGCACTAGCCTGTGTGCAAATTTGTCCTGGACGGAGTGATAAAGTTGCCTGAAGTACAGCGCTCCTATATTTATCTTGCCCCGGAGGACATAATGTGAGCGTGTCTGTTTGTCTGCCCATGTGCTATACACAGAAACTAAAACAATAAAACATTAGTAGATTATCAACAACAATGCATACATATTCATCCCGTTCTTGTCCTTTCCAAGCACATCCGCTATCCTAACCGTTTTGGTCAATATAATGATAGCATTCAATCAACGCCGCTGGCATACTAAGTCTTGTTCATGGCCGGGCGCTTTGCCAACTGTGGTGGTCGATGGCAGTGAAAGCTCACGCAGTGTTTGTCTTACAGACACACACACACACACATACACACATACATACATACACACACATACACACACATGCACACACAAACACACACACACAAAGTATAGCTAATATAGTGGAAATTTACGAAATATAGATTTTTTATGATTTGATTAATGAGCTTGTCTTGTTTTGTCTAGCTAACAACTCTCGATATGCAGTATACATATTTCTCCTCTTTATAAGATTTCGTTGTGAGCATTTTTCTATTAATGTAACTTTAAAATTACATTTCTTTTTAAAGAAATTACATTTTTTACTAAAGAAATTACATTTCTTTAGAGGTACTTTCACGCAGTGTCTCTAATCACAGTCGTCAAATTAGTGTTCATTCTTTCAGTATTGTCTTCGACATAGTATATATCTTGAATAAACTACACACAGAAGAACAAAAAAAAAATCTCAACTATTCTGGGCAGATATTCCGTTCATCTTCGTTACGGATTTGGTTTACTTTATAATACTTTCTTTTCACAGCCTTCTATTCTATGATTGCTTGTTACACTCAAAACACACATATGGACACACACACACACACACACACACACACACACACACACACACACACACACAAACACAAGGAACATTTTCAGTCTGTGACTGCCATAAAAATATATTGTTTATCATTATTATTATCATTATCATTTATAATTATGACACACACACATACAATGCACTTCAAAACAAATTGATTGAAAATTTGACAGACAAATTGGGTTATTCATTGATAATCTCTTGGTTAAGTATTAGACAAACGGTAATCATAAAACGAATAAAACAAAACCCTTGCCGTTTTTTTTATATCGCTAATCTTTAAAAGGGAGGACATTCAGGCTACTGTGAGAGATGGGGGACGGGAAGAAGCAAGGCAGGTCTTGCGTTACTAATGCAAAATATCCAGTGGATCCATATGAAATGTAGAACTGGATCATGCTTCCATAAATGTCCAGTAATGGAGTATATTGGCGTATATATATAGTGCGTAAATGTGTGGGCCAACCCTTGTGTCAGTAGCACTGGTGGTGTGGTGGCGGCATTGGTGGCATGCCAGCAGAACAGGCAGGGTACACCAGGCAGGGTACACCAGGCCCGCCCCCCATCACCATCCAGGCACACAACGCTGCGTGACTCTCGCCACGGAGTATCGCCACGTCTACAGCACCGGCTGACTTGCTACAGATCTTAGCATTATGTTTTCAGTGATTAATACTTGTACACAATCCCACAGTAAAGTTCATAGTATCAGCAATAATCAGATTATATATATATATATATATATATATATATATATATATATATATATATATATATATATATATATATATATATATATATATTATATATATATATATATATATATATATATATATATATATATATCCATTCAGGGGCAGTTCTTGACGTCATTGCTACATGCAGCAGCCCCTCATACATTACAACCTTAAGTTTCCTTGTAGTTCTGTTAACATAAACTCTTGGGTTGCTTATGAGCCGCTATCTCCCGCACGTGATAATAAACTGTCCTCGAGCAAGAGGCATCTGGGTTAATACAGCAACTCGAGACTCACAAATAATTCAGGCAAGCGGAAAAGGAGGATTTCATTCAGCTGAAGCAGCTCCATAATTTTGTTCCCTCACAGACAAGAGGCCATGTGGGGGCGGGAGTGTCTGGAAAAGAAATCCAATCTACATAACCTTGGGTGCAGTCGGTGCTGCAACACATGAATAAGATGATGTGTCGCGTAAATACTTATTCCCTTCTGATGGCACCCGAGCTGAACAGAGAATCTTCCACTCAGTACATAGCACTAAAAACACATTTTGGAGACGTAACTGTTGCTAAATAATTATCTTCTCATATAACGACTGATATATTTTTGTCATCTGAATCAAAGTACTTACTGTTAAATAGTTAGGTTGGGTGACAGCAGTGTGAACACAGACTAGTAACAGCTGTGGAGGGTCAACATAAAGAAGCGAAAACCAATGATGTGATACAGCAATGGCAGCTTCATGCTGTGTGTTTCGATGTAAGACTTCCTTCTCATTATGTCCGAGTGTATTGTGGCACAAGGACTGGCAAGGCGTAGTGGCGGTGGTGGTTATGGTGCTGCTGGCAGGGGAGAATATTTCCGTTCTCTGGAATCTGGAATAGTATGTAGTATGAGGATGTTTCTAGCCAATCAGCGTTGTCCAAGCTCGTGACGTCACATGGGAGTGGAGCTTAAGTGATCGCTGGGTTATAATCTTTATTATATTTAACAATCAAATTAGTCTAGGTTAGCTTAGGTTAGGTTAGGTTAGGTTAGGTTAGGTTAGGTTAGGTTAGGTCAGGCCAAGGTTAGGAGTGGGCAATTAAATCTAACCATTTTATTTGTTTATTCTTAAATAAATACACGTTATAGCTCAGCAATCACTTAAGCTCCACCCCCATGTGACTTCACGAGCTTGGCAACGGTAATTGGCTTGAGAAATCCACATATCACATACTATTCCAGAGAACAGGAATATGGAATCAATGGAAAGCTAATACAATTCTGCTTCTATTGATATGTTCCATGTTACAAGTTGTCTCAGTAAGTTTTACATGACGACGAGTTTAAGTAATTATAAGTTCATGCATATTTCTTCAGTCTCAGAATGACATTTATGTGTTTTACTGTGTTTTATGTGATAATCTTATAGAACAAATATTTCCGAAGATAACGGGTATGTCATTTATACATGCATAACATATATATACTGCAGGGTCATGCTTTGAGAACTTCCGCGGGTCTAGAGTGAACGGAGAGCAAGATTCTCAAGAGTGGGCGGGGCCAAGCAGGTGGAGGAGGCGCCAATGCGGGAGGTTGGGGGAGCCTGCCGAACTGGAGACCGTATTGTTAATATGCGTCCCGGAGGTGGATACTGTCATTTTTTTTGTAAATATCGGATGCAGAAATTGTGGGAGCCTTATTTTCTATTGTCATCCTTTTCTATTTTCGTAAAGACAGAATAAAGATATTTATGCAGTTCCAAATCACTGACATAATTGTCATAACAAAATTTCAGCTCGCATCATAATATATTTCACTGCAACGACGGAAGCTTTGATTACGTATCACTTTACAATTATTTGTTGTAATATTATTTACATAGATTTTGCACAACTATATGATCCTAGCTTTTATAAATATTTCTCTCTTTCAATCTTGCTTGAGATACGTACAAGAGAACAGTATACTAGAACCCCTATACAATAAATTGTGTTTTTCCATCATGTATCATACTTAATTGGGTACATTAAACACCATCATCCACACACCTATACCTTATCATTGTATTGAGCTTCTTGATTGTGTTGTGCATAACATAATTTCATCAGATAATAATAACACATATTTCTTTAAGGATAAGGTAGATGAGCAAACTAAGTCAAAAACAAAGAATTGAATATTAAAACGATGTGACTGTCACCTAATCTTTATATCATGAAAAAATAAGATGTCAAAAAGAATATAGTTATCTGTCCCAAGACTACATTACCATCATCGTCCACATCCTAATGGTGAACAGGAAATAGGAAACAAACTTGAACATGGAGTGAATGGTCTCTCTCTCTCTCTCTCTCTCTCTCTCTCTCTCTCTCTCTCTCTCTCTCTCTCTCTCTCTCTCTCTCTCTCTCTCTCTCTCTCTCTCTCTCTCTCTCTCTCTCTCTCTCTCTCTCTCTCTCTCTCTCTCTCTCTCTCTCTCTCGCTCCGCTGGTCATTCATGTCTCATTATTTCCTTTTCTCACTCTCTTCATCCTGCTCTCACCTCATCATCATCTGTTCCATCTAGACTTATATGATCTCCCTCGCCTCACGCTCTTCCATTTCCTCACCCTCGACCTCCTCGGTGTTACTAATGAAATGTGGGATACGAGACATCATGCGACGAACAAAGAGGGGGTGAAATGGAATAAATGTAGAAAGGGCACACACACACACACACACACACACACACACACACACACACACACACACACACACACACACACACACACACACATAAGCGTCTATCATGTTGATCACACACACACAGTCACACACACGCACATACAGTTATTACACACACATACACACACAGTCACACGCACACGCACACACACACACACACACACACACACACACATACACACAGTCACACACACGCACATACACACAATCACACACATACACACACAAAGTCACTCACACACACATACACACACACAAACAGAATAGTGGTGCGTTGGCGTATACAAAAGCTTCTCTATTTGTTTTATACGTGTCTGTTGTTTGCATATTCCCGACTTTGCTCTGCATGTAATAATTTTTGTACGCATTCAGTTTCAGACTTTTCTTTGTCATTTTGATAACCTGAGGCTCGCACAACATGAACTGTATAGATCGGCTTCTGCATCTAAATAGCGATAAATATGTCCTGACAAAATACCTATGACTAAGAAGAAAAAGTAGGTGATCAGCTAATTGTATCTATGACTATCCCCATCATTACAATCATGATTATTGTATATAGTTGTTGTTACTATTGCTGGTACCATAACCACTATTAAGACAACTACTTGTGCTGCTGTCAATGGACACGCACGCACGCACGCACGCACGCACACTCTCGCGCGCGCGCACACACAAAACTTGCCTATTTGTATGTCTGTCCATCTGCCTGTCTTTTTTTTTACATCATAAGGATTGGCTTTATTCCCTCCACTATTCCTCTCTCTCTCTCTCTCTCTCTCTCTCTCTCTCCTCTCTCTCTCTCTCTCTCTCTCTCTCTCTCTCTCTCTCTCTCTCTCTCTCTCTCTCTCTCTCTCTCTCTCTCTCTCTCTCTCTCTCTCTCTCTCTCTCTCTCTCTCTCTCTCTCTCTCTCTCTCTCTCTCTCTCTCTCTCTCTCTCTCATCTCAAAGAACTGGGAGTCTAATGGATAAAATATTGACAGGACATTAATACTTCGATGTGAGAGTTGAGTAGGTTGTGATATTCTTCTCTGTAAAACTTTTTTCTGTAAAATACCTTTGTCATCACTGATTCCTTTATAATTCAAGCCTATGAATAGGTATATGTTTATATAATTTTTTTTTGCTTCGTATTTAAGTTGAAAACATTCCGTGATTATTCTTGTTCTCGTGGAAGCTTTTTACTTTGCACAACTCCTTTTTTTCTTTACCATCGTCTCACATTCCCTTTTGATATCAATATGGCAAAGGTCTATATGGCCTGTCTGCGATGATCTTTCATAAATCTTATTTTGTAATTCTATCAGTGATATTTTTTTGATCGGCTTCTGAACTGTCTGAAAAAAACTTCCTCTGCAGACTCCTTAAGGTGATGATACGGTGAAAATGTTTTGATGTGAATGCTTTTTCTCGTGTTTGTTATTTGTTCTTTACGTGTATGTTACCTGTGATAACATAACATTCACGCTTGTTGCTTTCCATGTTTTTTTATTCAATTTCTTCTCTTGCGTTTCTATTCTCTTGTTTTTTCATCTTTTTCCTTTGTTACTTGAGGTTTTCCTATATTTGTCTTCCTCCTATATACTTGTACACGTTGTAATCTGTGTATGTTGAGTGCTAGAGGAGTCACCTTAAAGTACTACATTTTATTTGAAACAACATTTCATTACATCTTGAAGCATTAAATCGTTTTCTTCAATACTTTCAAGGCTGTATACAACGCCAAGGACATATTTATTGCTTTCTCCGTTCATACTACATGCAAAAAATCATATGCATCCACATCTATTTTACTATGTTTGACAAATTTAATTAAATTTTTCGTATCCAAGACGCTTGTGTGGAAGACATTGCACGAATACATTGTACATGCCAAAAAAGAGCTGATTCCGCTATTTCTCATTTCTCATACATGTTTGGTCAATGCTCATTTGTGGTAATAGGGAATTTTCAGCACTCGCAAGAATCACTAAGCGGTTCTTCTTTTAACACCTTGAGACCCAGAACGTAATTTACATTGTAGTTTAGCTACCATTAGACGATTTTTAGTGAATATAAGCAATATGTAATAGATATGACCTGTTTAGTATCCTTGTTTACTAACTAATTTGGTATATTCAGTTACTTTTCGTAGTTTTATGGCTAACAACATACGATTTTTTATAGCAAAGGAAACATCTGTGTGTGAAAGGGTTAATACCATTCCTATCGTTTGACATGACGTCACGACATGCTCGTTTCTTCCAGCGATGTAGATCTGTGCACGACACGGTTCAGAGTGCCGCTTGGTGATTCAAATCCGCTGTGGAGGTGGAATAATTACTGCTGGACCACTTGATCTCTAAACTTGATCTCACGACTATCTGCTGCTGCTTCTGGGATGTGACCTATCCTAGCTTGCATGGGAGCAGATACCATTCGATCAGTATCCATTTCTAACTCTTTTTTTTAACCCCTTCGTGCCCAAATCTTTCCTTTGCTATAAGTCGTATGTTGTCGAGCCATAACATTACGAAAAGTATCTGAATATACCAAATTAGTTAGTCGACAAATATATTAAACATGTCATATCTATAAAGTATTGCTTATATTAACTAAAAATGATCTAATGATAGCCAAATTACAATGGAAATTACTCTCTGAGTCTCAAGGGGTTAAACACCTTCATCTACCATTTTACTATATCTCACTTTTCCAACAAGGTTATGCTGGAAACTCTCTTTACCATAAAACATCCTGTCGTTTGTGTCTTTGTGAAACGGCACTAAACCTCCAAAGACATCATTCCCTTCAACAGTCCTACATAGACCTTGCACATGATTGCTAAGTCTCAACATTGCACCGGAAACGAGGTAATAGACGTCAGTGCGGAGACCAAAATCAGCCTGCGACAGTTAAGTTTCCGAGCCAAACTGTTCTTAAGCATGTAACTGAGATGGTGTGTTAGAAGAATACAAATCACTGAATGCATATTGAAAACAAAGAAAATAAGATAATGAAGCAGATGAAAGAAACAAACTGCCTTTAAGCTTGTACCTGAGAAGATTGTGTGATAGAAGAATACATATCATTGAATGTAATTGAAAAAGAAGAAAATAAGATAATGAAGCAGATGAGAGAAAATGATGATTAGATAAATAGTGATAGTTAGTGGACAGGAAGTGTGGAGTGTAGAGAGAGAGAGAGAGAGAGAGAGAGAGAGAGAGAGAGAGAGAGAGAGGAGAGAGAGAGAGAGAGGAGAGAGAGAGAGAGAGAGAGAGAGAGAGAGAGAGAGAGAGAGAGAGAGAGAGGAGAGGGTGACGGAGAATGCCATCATATAAAGAGAAACGTGAGATGGATAGAAGAAGACTTAATTAATAGGAGGAAGCAGAGAGAAACCCTGGCAAGGAAAACTTAAGGCGATGGTGAGAAGGGAGAGAGAAGGAAAATGAGGATAAGGATGATGAAGAGGAGGATAATAAGCGAGGAAGAAAGCGAGGAGGAATAGAGATAAAAAGGGAGAGAAGGGGGCAGGAAAACATGCAGGGGGATAAGTGTGTGTGTGTGTGTGTGTGTGTGTGGTGTGTGTGTGTGTGTGTGTGTGGTGTGTGTGTGTGTGTGTGTGTGTGTGTGTGTGTGTGTGGGTGGTGTGTGTGTGTGTTGTGTGTGTGTGTGTGTGTGTGTGTGTGTGTGTGTGTGTGTGTGTGTGTGTGTTGTGTGGTGTGTGTGGTGTGTGTGTGTGTGTGTGTGTGTGTGTGTGTGTGTGTGTGTGTGTGTGTGTGTGTGTGTGTGTGTGTGTGTGTGTGTGTGTGTGTGTGTGTGTGTGTGTGTGTGTGTGTGTGTGTGTGTGTGTGTGTGTGTGTGTGTGTGTGTGTGTGTGTGTGTGTGTGTGTGTGTGTGTGTGTGTGTGTGTGTGGTGTGTGTGTGTGTGTGTGTGGGGTGTGTGTGTGTGTGTGTGTGTTGGTTGTGTGTGTGGTTGGTGAAGGGAAGTGTGATGAGGCGGGAAGGAAGGGAGGGAGGGAGGGAGGGAGGGGCGAGAGGGTGGCCTGCAGATTGGTTGCGTTGGGGAGTGGGTTGTGGGTAATGGTGGGGGGATGATGGGCACCGGGAGACGAGGCGGCTTTTAGGAGACACAGCAAAGCGTGAAGGGGATGTACAGATATAGACACGACACGAC
>JACEEZ010022289.1:82500-155000 GCA_016584305.1 Chionoecetes opilio
GAATGATACTAAACAGGTCATATCTATAAACTATTGCTTATGTTCACTAAAAATCGTCTAATAGCACCCAAATTACAATGGAAATTACGCTGTGTCTAAAGGGGTTAATGACGGGCAAACTTTTATCATAAACTTTCCGGAGCGGTTCTTTCACCTGAATGACGCGGCGCAGAGGGTGTTACGCGGATCCTTCTGATAACCCATAAGGTGGCACCATAGCAAAGTATGAAACGGTATACAACCAGCAGCCATGTACGCAGTGAAAACACACGCACACACGCACATGCACGCACACGCACGCACACGCACGCAACGCACACGCACGCACACTGAATAAAATGTGCCACGTTTAATAATCGACGAGAATTCTATCGACTTGTACTTTATTCATTCTTGCTGAGCCCAAACCTCGAAAACCTTTTTCTACTTCCTTAACTTTCTAAAAACTTTCCTACAAACCGATCTTTTTCTCACCATGTATTTCTTATTCGACATCAATAATTCTCTTCGCCATCCACACAGGAATGGTCTATATGTCAGTAAAATATCACAAAGTTTTGCTGATCAATATATAACCACTCAGGTACTAGTACTATCATCTCGCCACAAAACATAATCTTCTGTCTGTCATGGTCTCACGATATTACTGATGTTTATCGTTATCAAAGTATTTTTCAATAACTATGCTGCTCACTCCCTACATAACAGGGCATAATTGACGGCTAGAAAATAATATCCGATGTTATTATGTTATGCCTTCAAGGTATAGTCTCTCTCATACAGGACACACTCTTTCACGCCCATGGACACAATAAAGCTTTCATCTATAATAATATAATCGAAAGTGTGTGCGTGTGTGTGTCTGTGTGTGTGTCCGCTATAGGTTACGCCCCCAGTGGCGCAATCCCATCATATGGCACAGTTTTGGAACCAGGTTGACCAGGGGAAGGTTTTAAGACAACTTTGGGGATGATCCGATCACTTTTTAATGATTTTTTATATTTTTTTAGTATTAGCGAGAATTGTGAATTTTTATTTTTTATTTTACGCGAGATATTTTGCATGAAAAAAGGAAGATACCGAAACGAACTCACGATAGTTTCCAGTGAAAGTCAGCTTTGCCATGTCAATCAACAAGTCACAAGGCCAATCACTGAAGTATGTTGGACTTCCGCTACTTCAACCTTGCTTCTACCATGGTCAGCTCTATGTTGGATGCTCAAGAGTGGGAGATGGCAGCAATACATCATAAAGGCTCTTTATCCTCACACCCAACAAAAAGACCAAGAACATTGTCTATCCTGCTGCTTTGCAGTAATATTTTGTCAGATTTTGTGATAGCCCAAAAATTATTCTGTGAGATTAAACTCATGGTTGTGTGAAATACATTATCATTAAAATACAAGTGTTACAATTATTGGGCCGAAGCCCCACCAAAAGCCCTCCGCAGGAGCTAGCCAAAAAGTCAGCCCGGAGGGCGGCTTTTCGGCTAGTATCTTATAAATGGCACCAGCTCAACCTCAATGACTGAGCGCAACAGAATAAGTCATAACCATGCCCTTAAAATGTCTTAAACACCACTTGTTATGAGGGCAGACAGGCCGACGCGAGTTAGTCCCTTGAGATCCAGAATGTAATATTCATTGTAATTTGGGTACCATTAGACGTTTTTAGTGAATATAAGCAATGTTTTATAAATATGACCTGTTTAGTGTCCTTGTTCACTAACTCATTTGGTATATTTAGTTACTTTTCGTAATTTTATGGCTAATAACACAAGATTTTATCTAGCAAAGGAAAGATCTGGCCGTGAAGGGGTTAAATGTCTCAAACGCCACTTGTTATGAGGGCAGACAGGCCGGCGCGAATTAAGGAAAAGTAAAAAAAAATTCTTAAGTAATGACATTAGTAAAGCCGCGAAAAAAGGTGAGCAGAGGAAAGAGTAGCATCTCGAATCAGATCAGTGATGTTGTCGGGGTGTTGCCTTGGTTCCATGAAAATTCCACCCAAGAAAATTCCACAAACGAAAATTCCACCCAGAAAATTCCACCCAAGAAAATTTCACCCATGTAAATTTCCACCCAAGAAAGTTCCACCCACAATGCGTGAAATTAGTATAGAAGGTGTACTTGCTTTTTTTTTTTTTTTTTTTTTTTTTGTTTTGTTTTGTTATCCCCTTTATTGCTCGTAGGCTATAAATGTACCTCCGATATCTGTGGGTCGCAGCCTGTCAGTGAGCGGAGTAATTGCTTATAGTGACACCTACCCATTTTTATATTTTAACAGGCAGGCCATGTAAGCTCACTGTGTCCACAGGCACAAGGCCATTAATAGATGCACAATACACGAGCAGACATGAGGGTGCTTTTAAGTCACCAGCGAGACCTTAGTGGGAGCGAGCTGGGATCGAAACAGGGTCTCCTAGCACAGAACCCAGAGCTCTTAACCGCTCGGCCACGCCTCCCCTAAACACACACACACACTCCCCTAGTGTGTGTGTGTGTGTGTGTGTGTGCGTGTGTGTGTGTGTGTGTGTGTGTGCGCGTGCGTGCGTGCGTGCGCTCTTTTTGGTGTACCGAAGCTTTGGATTGTGAAATTAGTACCGGAAACTATAAACGCTTGTGAGTATGACATTCAAAGCTTCGAAGCAGAAGCTTCCTCTGAAGGTATAGTAGGCTACTAATTCAGTTTCTCCCTACTCTCCATTACATTAAAACGTGCCCATTTATACCATATACCATGGCACTGACATTTATTAAAAGTGAAAAAGGAAAAAGAAAACTGTGTGATGAAGAAAACTACGTCTATGAGAAGCATCAAGACAATCCCACCAAAACAAAAACTTACTGGCGATGTGAACTATTTTATACAGGCTGCAAGGCCCGTATTCACACGCCTTACAACTGTGACGAGCCCGTCTCAGTGTTTCGATCAGGAAGTCATACTCATCCGGCTTCATGTGCTAAGGTAGAAGCATGGATTGCAGTAAATTCGATGCGCGATGCAGTGCATGCGGGTTGTGCAACATCAACAAGAGAATTAATAGCAGGTGCTACACAACCACTTCAGGAAGAAGCTAGATCGCAATTGCAAAATATTAACACGCTTTCTAGGACTATTCAAAACTGGCGACGGACTGCTTTAGGATATCCTGCACTTCCAGCATGTCGCACTGGATATGAAATCCCTGATTCATTTAAATATCTTGCTGATGGTTCCAGTTTCTTGGCGTTTGATAGTGGCATTGATGACGTGCATCGAATACTAATATTTGCAACAGATTCTGGCTTGGATGAATTAGCAACAAGTAACTCATGGGCTTGTGATGGAACATTCAAACCAGCACCAAACCTTTGAACCCAGCTTTTTACGGTTCATGCTATCATTAATGATTCATGTCTCCCACGTGTGTTTGCTTTGCTTCCTAATAAAAAAGAAGCTACCTATCGAAGACTATTTTCGGCTATTTCTAACTTACGTCCAAATAGTCGACCAGTTCAGTGCATCATGGATTTTGAGATGCTACACACTGCTTTCACAACGGTTTTTCACAGTGCTGTAGTTTCTGGTTATTTGTTTCATTTTGGTCAATCCTGTTGGCGGAAGATATGTCAAATTGTTAAAAAAGAGCAGTACAACAATGACCCTTCTTTTGCTCTTAAAATAAAATGCTTTAGTGGCTTGGCATTTCTACCGCTCGAGGACGTTGTTGATGCATTCGAGCTTCTGTCTGATGATGAAGTTATACCAGCTGAATTCATTACATACTTTGAAGGCGCCTACATTGGTATTCAACGGGGAAGGGGCAAACGACGAAGAAGAGTAGAACCTCTTTTCCCAATTGAAGTGTGGAACGTACGAAAGCGTACTCTGAATGACCAACTTAGAACTAATAATGCTGTAGAAGGTTTTCACAGTGCACTAAGAGCGTCTATAACAAGTATGCACCCGAATATGTGGAAGCTTTGTGATGCACTACAAAAAGAAGAAGCCCTCACACAAACAAAATTATTGCACGTCCGAAGAGGAGATGAGTCAAAAACGAAAAAAATACAAGACTATAAACAAAAGACTGAAAACCCTCGTGGAGAACTATCGTGGAGACATCATGGAGTTTCTGGAAGGCGTTGCACATAATCTTCATTAAACTAAGCTTTCAATAAAATACAATGAAAAAGTAGTTTATGTCTGCCTTAATTTTTAAACCTCGTTTTTAACCTGGTTTTTAACCCTGGTACCATTTTGGTTGTCTGGAAAGTAAAGCAATAAAATGAAAGTTTTTAAAACATGTTGTATGCATTATTACCATATATCATTTGTGGGTGGAACTTTCTTGGGTGGAAATTTCTGGGTGGAATTTTCGTAGGTGGAATTTTCTTTGGTGGAATTTTCTGCACACCGAGACTGGCACGCGTTGACGGAGAAGTGTGCAAGGCAGCTGACTGAGGGACATGCAATGACACAGCCTCAAAGACAGGGACACAAACGTCCATCAAGAAGTCAATGAACGCAAAAGGAAGCAAAGGTTTACATGACACCCATCCACTCTTAATACGATTACATGCAACGCAAACCAGGCGTAAACACTGATCCACATCTGTCCTGTTTACTGACTGCCCGCTGCTCAGGATGAGGATGAGGATTATAATTATTATAAGGTTTTCTGCCAACGCAAGATCATTTAAAATATTCATGTAAAAAAATTGAAAAGAGGATACTGCTGCTCGGAGATTCAGGGTATACACATTCTTCATCACGCGAGCTCACACGCCCGCCCGCCCGCCCGCCCGCCCGCCCGGGCGGGCGGGCGGGCGGGCGAAACAGCAATCCCCATCCACCCCCATGTTGCAACGCCCCCACTCCTCTAAAACAGCAATCCCCATCCACCCCCATGTTGCAACCCCCACCACTCCCTAAAACAGCAATCCCCATCCACTCCCATGTTGCAACCCCAACCATCCCCTAAAACAGCAATCCCATCCACCCCCATGATGCAACCACCCACTCCCCTAAAACAGCAATCCCCATCCACCCCATGTTGCAACCCCACCACTCCCCTAAAACAGCAATCCCCATCCACCCCAATTGCAACCCCACCACTCCCCTAAAACAGCAATCCCCATCCACCCCATGTTGCAACCCCCACCATCCCCTAAAAACAGCAATCCCATCCACCCCATGTTGCAACCCACCACCATTCCCCTAAAACAGTATCCCATCCACCCCCATGTTGCAACCCCACCACCATCCCCCTAAAACAGCAATCCCCATCCATCCCCATGCTGCAACCACCCCACTCCTCCTAAAACAGCAATCCCCATCCACCCCATGTTGCAACCCACCACCATCCCCCTAAAACAGCAATCCCCATCCACCCCCATGTTGCAACGCCCCCACTCCTCTAAAACAGCAATCCCCATCCACCCCCATGTTGCAACCCCCACCACTCCCTAAAACAGCAATCCCCATCCACCCCCATGATGCAACCCCCACCACACCCTAAAACAGCAATCCCCATCCACCCCCATGTTGCAACCCCCACACTCCCCTAAAACAGCAATCCCCATCCACCCCATGTTGCAACCCCCACCACACCCTAAAACAGCAATCCCCATCCACCCCCATGTTGCAACCCCCACCACTCCCTCAAAACAGCAATCCCACCACCCCATGTTGCAAACCCCCACCACTCCCCTAAAACAGCAATCCCCATTCATCCCATGTTGCAACCGCCACCACTCCCCTAAAACAGCAATCCTCACCACCCCCATGTTGCAACCCCACCCTCCCCTAAAACAGCAATCCCCATCCACCCCCATGTTGCAACCCCCACACTCCCCTAAAACAGCAATCCCCATCCACCCCCATGCTGCAAGCCCACCCCCCCTAAAACAGCAATCCCCATCCACCCCATGTTCCAACCCTACCCCCCCTAAAACAGCAATCCCCATCCACCACCCCATGCTACAACCACCCCCCAACCCCTAAAACAGCAATCCCCATCCACCCCATGCTGCAACCCCACCACTCCCCTAAAAAAGCAATCACCATCCACCCCCATGCGACAACCCCCCACCTACCCCTAAAACAGCAATCCCCATCCACCCCATGCTGCAACCCCCACCACTCCCCTAAAACAGCAATCCCCATCCACACCCATGCTGCAAACCCACCACCACTCCTCTAAAACAGCAATTCCCATCCACCCCCATGTTGCATCTCCCCCAACACCCTCTTAACCAAACATCCCCCATCCACCCACAAGCTGCAACCTCCACCACTCCCCTTAAACAGGACCCCATCTCCCCTAATTGAAGCCTTCCCACTACACCCATTTTATACAGGAGACCCCCATCTTCTCACAAACTGAAGCCCCCATCCCCCTAAACAAACAGTCCCCCCAATCCATATCTATTTAAACAGCAATTCATCCATCCACCCCTAAGATGAAGCCTCCCTAACCACCTTAAACAGCAATCCCCCCATCCATCCATCCCCAAGCTGCAGCTCCCCACCCATTTTAAAAAGCAATCTCCCCATCCACCCCCATTATAATTTTCGCTATCATTATTACTACTATTGTTATCATTAATAGTAGTAGTTCATCTTATATACTATTAAGAATACTATTACCGGTACTAAAACAATTACTACTACTACTACAACTGTTGCTAATACTACTACAACTCACCACGATCGTAGGTGCTGCTTGCATTTTCACATTATTTGTACCATCATTACTGACATTATTATGATGTTAGGTCATAAAACATTTGAATGTTCACCAGTCACCCATGCACACAGCTATAACAGACCCAAACAGGCACAAAGATTCGAGACTTCGTATCATTTCCAGATCTCAACAAGCAAACTGTTAATATTACAATTACATACAGTATACTACAGATAGGTAAGCATCAATTAGATAAGGTTGCAATCAGTCACCAACCCTCTCCCTCTTGTTAAAGTAGAAACACATTTAGCCACCATGCAATAAGTGTGTCCACGGTCATCCTCACGGGGCCCGCATGCATGTAGATATGGGCCCCTGATTCGGTAGTACCAGTAATGATATAAAAAAATCATTCAAGGAGTAATCTTAGGAAACCTCAAACCATGGCACTTGCAATATGTTATGGTGACAGCAAAAAAAGTACCCAGAAATCTCCACGATCCAAATCATCCACAAGACCATTGTTCCCTAGAGGTTGAGGTACTAAAGGGTAGGCTGTGAGGACCAACGTCAAGAAGGCTGGTGGGTTGACCTGTCTTTCTTGACCTTGGTTAGGATCTCCTGTGTTGACGTAACTTTAAGGGACCATAAAGACAGGTACAAAAGACAGGTGGAATGCCGCAGGAATACTGTAGGCCTAACTTATTGTGAAAGAAACCTATGAAGAGAAACAACCTATACACAAAACCACTCCTAAAGATTGGTAGATTGTGGAAAATACAACCTTTGTCTGTGATGAGAAACTAAAAAAAACACTTACTGTACTTTATATCTGCAAAGGTTTTAGTGTGCGGTCAGGCCTGTTCAAAGCCCACTGCCTCTACTATACTGTACTGTTAGGGAGGCCGTGACAAGGTGTTGGTCACGTCAGAGTACGCGAGGATGACGCCAAAATAGGTGATGATGAAGATGAATTATATAGCTGATCAAAAATGCACATCGAAAGACATTTAATTCTTCCATAGACCCGCAATTACGTTAAATTTTATACAGAGGGTTGTAACATACATAACATACTGACTCTTTGCTCCAATGTACAATAGTCTATACATAGAAAGTCATTGAAACTGGGGTTCCATGAAAATTCCACCCAAGAAAATTCCACAAACGAAAATTCCACCCAGAAAATTCCACCCAAGAAAATTTCACCCATGTAAATTTCCACCCAAGAAAGTTCCACCCACAATGCGTGAAATTAGTATAGAAGGTGTACTTGCTTGTGTGTTTTTTCCGTTTTTGTTTGTTTTTGTTTTGTTATCCCCTTTATTGCTCGTAGGCTATAAATGTACCTCCGATATCTGTGGGTCGCAGCCTGTCAGTGAGCAGAGTAATTGCTTATAGTGACACCTACCCATTTTTATATTTTAACAGGCAGGCCATGTAAGTTCACTGTGTCCACAGGCACAAGGCCATTAATAGATGCACAATACACGAGCAGACATGAGGGTGCTTTTAAGTCACCAGCGAGACCTTAGTGGGAGCGAGCTGGGATCGAAACAGGGTCTCCTAGCACAGAACCCAGAGCTCTTAACCGCTCGGCCACGCCTCCCCTAAACACACACACACACTCCCTTAGTGTGTGTGTGTGTGTGTGTGTGTGTGCGTGCGCGCGTGCGTGCGTGCGTGCGCTCTTTTCGGTGTACCGAAGCTTTGGATTGTGAAATTAGTACCGGAAACTATAAACGCTTGTGAGTATGACATTCAAAGCTTCGAAGCAGAAGCTTCCTCTGAAGGTATAGTAGGCTACTACTTCAGTTTCTCCCTACTCTCCATTACATTAAAACGTGCCCATTTATACCATATACCATGGCACTGACATTTATTAAAAGTGAAAAAGGAAAAAGAAAACTGTGTGATGAAGAAAACTACGTCTATGAGAAGCATCAAGACAATCCCACCAAAACAAAAACTTACTGGAGAAGTGAACTATTTTATACAGGCTGCAAGGCCCGTATTCACACGCCTTACAACTGTGACGAGCCCGTCTCAGTGTTTCGATCAGGAAGTCATACTCATCCGGCTTCATGTGCTAAGGTAGAAGCATGGATTGCAGTAAATTCGATGCGCGATGCAGTGCATGCGGGTTGTGCAACATCAACAAGAGAATTAATAGCAGGTGCTACACAACCACTTCAGGAAGACGCTAGATCGCAATTGCAAAATATTAACACGCTTTCTAGGACTATTCAAAACTGGCGACGGACTGCTTTAGGATATCCTGCACTTCCAGCATGTCGCACTGGATATGAAATCCCTGATTCATTTAAATATCTTGCTGATGGTTCCAGTTTCTTGGCGTTTGATAGTGGCATTGATGACGTGCATCGAATACTAATATTTGCAACAGATTCTGGCTTGGATGAATTAGCAACAAGTAACTCATGGGCTTGTGATGGAACATTCAAAGCAGCACCAAACCTTTGAACCCAGCTTTTTACGGTTCATGCTATCATTAATGATTCATGTCTCCCACGTGTGGTTTGCTTTGCTTCCTAATAAAAAAGAAGCTACCTATCGAAGACTATTTTCGGCTATTTTTACCTACGTCCAAATAGTCGACCAGTTCAGTGCATCATGGATTTTGAGATGCTACACACTGCTTTCACAACGGTTTTTCACAGTGCTGTAGTTTCTGGTTATTTGTTTCATTTTGGTCAATCTTGTTGGCGGAAGATATGTCAAATTGTTAAAAAAGAGCAGTACAACAATGACCCTTCTTTTGCTCTTAAAATAAAATGCTTTATTGGCTTGGCATTTCTACCGCTCGAGGACGTTGTTGATGCATTCGAGCTTCTGTCTGATGATGAAGTTATACCAGCTGAATTCATTACATACTTTGAAGGCGCCTACATTGGTATTCAACGGGGAAGGGGCGAACGACGAAGAAGAGTAGAACCTCTTTTCCCAATTGAAGTGTGGAACGTACGAAAGCGTACTCTGAATGACCAACCTAGAACTAATAATGCAGTGGAAGGTTTTCACAGTGCACTAAGAGCGTCTATAACAAGTATGCACCGGAATATGTGGAAGCTTTGTGATGCACTACAAAAAGAAGAAGCCCTCACACAAACAAAATTATTGCACGTCCGAAGAGGAGATGAGAGTCAAAAACGAAAAAAATACAAGACTATAAACAAAAGACTGAAAACCCTCGTGGAGAACTATCGTGGAGACATCATGGAGTTTCTGGAAGGCGTTGCACATAATCTCATTAAACTAAGCTTAAATAAAAATACAAGAAAAGTAGTTTATGTCTGCCTTAATTTTTAAACCTCGTTTTTAACCTGGTTTTTAACCCTGGTACCATTTTGGTTGTCTGGAAAGTAAAGCAATAAAATGAAAGTTTTTAAAACATTTTGTATGCATTATTACCATATATCATTTGTGGGTGGAACTTTCTTGGGTGAAATTTACATGGGTGAAATTTTCTTGGGTGGAATTTTTTGGGTGGAATTTTCTTTGGTGGAATTTTCTTTGGTGGAATTTTCTGCACACCGAAACTGGCACGCGTTGACGGAGAAGTGTGCAAGGCAGCTGACTGAGATGGCTGGCAGCTGACTGGCAGCTGTGACATGCAATGACACAGCCTCAAAGACAGGGACACAAACGTCCATCAAGAAGTCAATGAACGCAAAAGGAAGCAAAGGTTTACATGACACCCATCCACTCTTAATACGATTACATGCAACGCAAACCAGGCGTAAACACTGATTCACATCTGTCCTGTTTACTGACTGCCCGCTGCTCATGATGAGGATGAGGATTATAATTATTATAAGGTTTTCTGCCAACGCAAGATCATTTAAAATATTCATGTAAAAAAATTGAAAAGAAGATACTGCTGCTCGGAGATTCAGGGTATTCACATTCTTCATCACGCGAGCACGCGAGCACGCGAGCACGCACGCACGCACGCACGCACGCACGCACGCACGCACGCACGCACGCACGCACGCACGCACGCACGCACGCACGCACGCACGCACGCACGCACGCACGCACGCACGCACGCACGCACGCACGCACGCACGCACGCACGCACGCACGCACGCACGCACCACCAGCAACACCACACACCCACACATTTTACACACAATCACACACACCCACCACACACACCCACCACACACACACACACACACACACACACACACACCACAACACACCACACACACACACCCACACACACCCAGCACACACACCACACGAACACACCACCCCACACAAACACACACACACAACACACACACACACACACCACCACACACCACACCACACACACACACAGAACCGCCACACCGGCGCGATGTCGTTGATAGCTTCTGGTTTCACTCTGTGGTTAGGCGGTTCGAATCCTCGTGCTCACGGGATTTTTCACATTGACAAAATTCGGGAGGTTACTGTCCCTCCTTGGAGCAGGGTATGGGGGTGTGTGGGTGTGAGGACAGCTTACCCTAGATCGGTAATAATGAGCTCCAAGCTCGCACTGAGAGGGTAAAACTGGCGATCTAGACCGTCGCGTATCAAGACATGAGTGAATGCACACACAACACACACACACACATACACAATACACACACAGCACGCACGCACGCACACCACACAACACAGGAATCTGGCTGTGTTTAGCAGGCTCGGCGCGAAGACTTGGACCTTAGGGTAGTACAGTAGGATTAGCTGATTGAACCCTCCTTGCATAAAGGGTTTGCCGAGGAGTTACCTTTGCAAATTGCACTAACAACAGGGCGCTAACTCCAACCTCCCCCCCGGGATGCCAACTCCACCTCAATATGATGCATGGAACTAGTGCCTAAGCGAGTCTCAGAGCTCGCGAACTTTGTTTGGTTACGAGTGCATAGACGTGAAAAATGCCGCTTGCATATTGGTTTCTCGAGGTGCCTGGGTCATAGGGGAGCTGCCGGGGTCTGCTTTGGCTGATCACACTTATGGACTGTCACTGTGGCCCCAGACGGGAACCTGATCGCCTGAGATGGGCCATCCTTGGCGTCATGGGGTCCATCCTGGCGGTGGTGGTAGGCTGGGTGGCTCTCGTAGCCTACCTCGACTTCACCCTCGTGGACGACGGAGTCCTGTGGACCGTCCGTCAGTGGGTGAAGGGCGACGGCCTCTGGTGGCTGGGCCCGTTCAAGCCACCCAGTGTAGATAACATCTACACGGCTTGCACGCCACCCAGGGGTGGCTGGTGGGCCTGGCTGCCAGTGGTAGGGCGTTGCATAGCCCACCACCAAAGGGTGAGGTACGAACAGTGCCGCCTTAACACCCTGCGGGAGATGGAGGAGACATACACTGAGTTCTCCCAGGAGTGTCTTCTGTGGTGGGGCATCGGCAGCCTCATCCTGGCTGTGGTGTGTGCGTGGTGGTACATCTTCATGTCCTTCGGAGAAGACGAGGCCGCCACCCAACACCCAAAGCCCTCCCCTTCCCCTCCACCACAGCCCTTTACGACAAAGCCCAGGACAATAGCCTCCCCCATCACAACCCACGGCCACCATTTCATACCGTTAGTGGTCAAGACGGGACAACAACTTCCTGCCCAGGCAAAGAAGGGCAAATTCTTAAATAGAAGATTTAAGAAATTCTTCACAAAAAATTACATTGGACGAAATATTCTGGGTTTCATGAAGGATTTGAAGGATGCTTTCTATGATGATATCAAGAAAAACATCATTAGAATCAACAAAACCCGCAAGTTAAAAACAAAAATATCAAATCCCAGGACAATAGCCTCCCCCATCACAAGCCACGGCCACCATGTCATACCGTTAGTGGTCAAGACGGGACAACAACTTCCTGCCCAGGCAAAGAAGGGCAAATTCTTAAATAGAAGATTTAAGAAATTCTTCACAAAAAATTACATTGGACGAAATATTCTGGGTTTCATGAAGGATTTGAAGGATGCTTTCTATGATGATATCAAGAAAAACATCATTAGAATCAACAAAACCCGCAAGTTAAAAAAAAAAATCAAATCAAAAGAAATCTAAATCGCAATCTAAAGAAAACCGCGGCTAGATTTGCGCCACATTAACCCCCCTCAGCCGCAGCCGCTCAACCCCATAAACTGCAATCAACCCAAAAAGCAGCCCGCTACCACTCCCCTGAAATATAAATCCCCATCCACCCCATGTTGCAACCCCCCACCACTCCCCTAAAACAGCAATCCCCCATCCACCCACAAGCTGCAACCCCCACCACTCCCCTAAAACAACAATCCCCCATCCACCCACAAGCTGCAAACCCCACCACTCCCCTAAAACAGCAATCCCATCCACCCCCATGTTGCAACCCCCACCACTCCCCTAAAACAGCAATCCCCCATCCACCCCCATGCTACAACCACCCACCAACCCCCTAAAACAGCAATCCCCCATCCACCCCCATGCTACAACCACCCACCACTCCCCTACAACAGCAATCCCCATCCACCCCCAATTCCCATATTGCAACCCCCACCACTCCCCAAAAACAGCAATCCCCATCCACCCCCATATTGCAATCCCCACCACTCCCCTAAAACAGCAATCCCCATCCACCCCCATGTTGCAACCCGCCACCTCTCCCCTAAAACAGTAATCCCCATCCACCCCCATGTTGCAAGCCCCCCACTCCCCTAAAACAGTAATCCCCATCCACCCCCATGTTGCAACCCCCACCACTCCCTAAAACAGCAATCCCCATCCACTCCCATGTTGCAACCCCCACCATCCCCCTAAAACAGCAATCCCCATCCACCCCCATGATGCAACCCCCACCACTCCCCTAAAACAGCAATCCCCATCCACCCCCATGTTGCAACCCCCACCATCCCCTAAAACAGCAATCCCCATCCACCCCATGCTGCAACCCACCACCACTCCCCTAAAACAGCAATCCCCATCCACCCCCATGTTGCAACCCCCACCATCCCCTAAAACAGCAATCCCCATCCACCCCATGTTGCAACCCCCACCATCCCCCTAAAACAGCAATCCCCATCCACCCCATGTTGCAACCCCCACCACTCCCTAAAACAGCAATCCCCATCCACCCCATGTTGCAACCCCCACCATTTCCCCTAAAACAGCAATCCCCATCCACCCCATGTTGCAACCCCCACCACTCCCCTAAAACAGCAATCCCCATCCACCCCATGTTGCAACCCCCACCACTCCCCTAAAACAGCAATCCCCATCCACCCCCATGTTGCAACCCCCACCACTCCCCTAAAACAGCAATCCCCATCCACCCCCATGATGCAACCCCCACCACTCCCCTAAAACAGCAATCCCCATCCACCCCCATGTTGCAACCCCCACCACTCCCCTAAAACAGCAATCCCCATCCACCCCATGTTGCAACCCCCACCACTCCCTAAAACAGCAATCCCCATCCACCCCATGTTGCAACCCCCACCACTCCCCTAAAACAGCAATCCCCATCCACCCCCATGTTGCAACCCCCACCACTCCCCTAAAACAGCAATCCCCATCCACCCCATGTTGCAACCCCCACCACTCCCCTAAAACAGCAATCCCCATCCACCCCCATGTTGCAACCCCCACCACTCCCCTAAAACAGCAATCCCCATCCACCCCCATGTTGCAACCCCCACCACTCCCCTAAAACAGCAATCCCCATCCACCCCCATGTTGCAACCCCCACCACTCCCCTAAAACAGCAATCCCCATCCACCCCCATGCTGCAACCCCCACCACTCCCCTAAAACAGCAATCCCCATCCACCCCCATGTTGCAACCCCCACCACTCCCCTAAAACAGCAATCCTCATCCACCCCCATGCTGCAACCCCCACCACTCCCCTAAAACAGCAATCCCCATCCACCCCATGTTGCAACCCCCACCACTCCCCTAAAACAGCAATCCCCATCCACCCCCATGCTGCAACCCACCACCCTCCCCTAAAACAGCAATCCCCATCCACCCCCATGTGCAACCCCACCACCCCCTAAAACAGCAATCCCCATCCACCCCATGCTGCAACCCCACCACTCCCCTAAAACAGCAATCCCCATCCACCCCATGCCTCACACCCATAACAGACCCCCCACTCCCTAAAACAGCAATCCCCATCCACCCCATGTCAACCCCCACCACTCCCCTAAACAGCAATCCCCATCCACCCCCATGCTGCAACCCCACCTACCCCCTAAACAGCAATCCCCATCCACCACCCCAAGCTGCAACCTCCCCACCTCCCCTTAAAAAGCAATCCCCATCCACCCCCATGCTGCAACCCCACCATCCCTAAAACAGCAATCCCCATCCACCCCATGTGCAACCCCCACCACTCCTCTAAAACAGCAATCCCCATCCACCCCATGCTGCAACCTCCCCACCCCTCTAAACAGCATACCCCATCTACCCCTCATGCATCCCATATGCAACCATTTACACAACATCTCCACTTAAAACAACCATCACCCCTATAACAACCACACAATCTACTTAAAACAGCATTCTATCATCCAACCCCAATGTGCATCTCCTAACACTTTACAGCACATCCCATCCATCCAAAGCTGCAATTACATTTAAAACAGCAATTCCCTCCATCCACCCCTAAATACAGCATCCAACTCACAAATGTATCAGATACTTCGTCATCATTCTCAAAAGCTACAGTACTATATAAAAAACAACTACAATTAGCTAATTTAAAAGCTCAATCCGATCACCTTGCATAATGTATTGACCATCTATACTTAGAAAATTCACGATCTAAAACACATGACATATTCCACGCTATACACTCAATGGCACCACGAGCTTCGTTACTCCACATTATTAAATTTGACAACTTCTAAGGACATCAAAGAGGTTGCATAAAATTTTGTAATGACACGACACGAATATGAGGCACCTACGCCATCTCTACAAGACTTGTTAAACAATTTAGAGTCAACTAACGCACTAAGATTGAGTGGTGGACAAATTCTAAACTCACAAGACCTGTTACGTACTACATTGCAGTACTAAGTAGGCTGTCAGATGCAACAGCTAATCTTGATGTAACTGGTTGCCCTAATTTGACAGAATAAGATACAAAAACTAAGTGGAGATGCGCAGAATACTGTAGCTTAACCTTATTGTGAAAGGAACCTATGAAGAGAAACAACTAACAAAACCACCTAAAGATTTGTAATGTGAAAATACAACTTGCTGGATGAAACTAAAAAAATTACGTACTTTTACGCAAAGGTTTTAGTGTGCGGTCAGGCCTGTTCAAAGCCCACTGCCTCTACTATACTGTACTGTTAGGGAGGCCGTGACAAGGTGTTGGTCACGTCAGAGTACGCGAGGATGACGCCAAAATAAGTGATGATGAAGATGAATTATATAGTTGATCAAATATGCACATCGAAAGACATTTAATCCTTCCATACACCCGCAATTACGTGACATTTTATACAGAGGGTTGTAACATACATAACATACTGAATCTTTGCTCCAATGTACAACAGTCTATACATAGAAAGTCATTGAAACTGGGGTTCCATGAAAATTCCACCCAAGAAAATTCCACAAACGAAAATTCCACCCAGAAAATTCCACCCAAGAAAATTTCACCCATGTAAATTTCCACCCAAGAAAGTTCCACCCACAATGCGTGAAATTAGTATAGAAGGTGTACTTGCTTGTGTGTTTTTTTTTTTTTTTTTTGTTTTGTTTTGTTATCCCCTTTATTGCTCGTAGGCTATAAATGTACCTCCGATATCTGTGGGTCGCAGCCTGTCAGTGAGCGGAGTAATTGCTTATAGTGACACCTACCCATTTTTATATTTAACAGGAAAGGCCATGTAAGCTCACTGTGTCCACAGCCAAAGGCCATTAATAGATGCACAATACACGAGCAGACTGAGGGTGCTTTTAAGTCACCAGCGAGACCTTATGGGAGCGAGCTGGGATCGAAACAGGGTCTCCTAGCACAAAAACCCAGAGCTCTTAACCGCTCGGCCACGCCTCCCCCTAAACACACAAACAAAATCCCCTAGTGTGTGTGTGGGGTGTGCGTGTGTTTTTGTGGTGTGTGTGTGTGTGGTGTGTTTGTGTGTGTGTGTGTGTGTGCGTGCGTGCGTGCGTGCGCTCTTTTTGGTGTACCGAAGCTTTGGATTGTGAAATTAGTACCGGAAACTATAAACGCTTGTGAGTATGAATTCAAGCTTCGAAGCAGAAGTTTCCCTCTGAAGGTAATAGTAGGTACTACTTCAGTTTCTCCCTACTCTCCATTCCCATTAAAACGTGCCCATTTATACCATATACCATGGCACTGACATTTTAAAAAGTGAAAAAGGGAAAAAAGAAAACTGTGTGATGAAGAAAACTACGTCTATGAGAAGCATCAAGACAATCCCCCCAAAACAAAAACTTACTGGCGTTTGTGAACTATTTTATACAGGCTGCAAGGCCCTATTCACACGCCTTACAACTGTGACGAGCCCGTCTCAGTGTTTCGATCAGGAAGTCATACTCATCCGGCTTCATGTGCTAAGGTAGAAGCATGGATTGCAGTAAATTCGATGCGCGATGCAGTGCATGCGGGTTGTGCAACATCAACAAGAAAATTTTAATAGCGGGTGCTACAAAAACCACTTCAGAAGGGAGAGCTAGATCGCAATTGCAAAATATTAACCCCCCTTTCTAGGACTATTCAAAACTGGCGACGGACTGCTTTAGGATATCCTGCACTTCCAGCATGTCGGCACTGGATATGAAATCCCTGTTTCCCATTTAAATTATCTTGCTGATGGTTCCAGTTTCTTGGCGTTTGATAGGGGGCATTGATGACGTGCATCGAATACTAATATTTGCAACAGATTCTGGCTTGGATGAATTAGCAACAAGTAACTCATGGGCTTGTGATGGAACATTCAAAGCAGCACCAAACCTTTGAACCCAGCTTTTTACGGTTCATGCTATCATTAATGATTCATGTCTCCCACGTGTGTTTGCTTTGCTTCCTAATAAAAAAGAACCCTACCTATCGAAGACTATTTTCGGCTATTTTAACCTACGTCCAAATAGTCGACCAGTTCAGTGCATCATGGATTTTGAGATGCCTAACACACTGCTTTCACAACGGTTTTCAAAAGTGCTTGTAGTTTTCTGGTTATTTGTTTCATTTTGGTCAATCCTTTTGGGCGGAAGATATGTCAAATTGTTAAAAAAAGAGCAGTACAACAATGACCCTTCTTTTGCTCTTAAAATAAAATGCTTTAGTGGCTGGCATTTCTACCGCTCGGGGACGTTTTGATGCATTCGAGCTTCTGTCTGATGGATGAAGTTATACCAGCTAAATTTCATTACATACTTTGAAGGCGCCTACATTGGTATTCAACGGGGAAGGGGCGAACGACGAAAAAGAGGTAGAACCTCTTTTCCCAATTGAAGTGTGGAACGTACGAGAGCGTACTCTAAATGACCAAACCTAGAACCTAATAATGCAGTGGAAGGTTTTCACAGTGCACTAAGAGCGTCTATAACAAGTATGCACCCGAATATGTGGAAGCTTTGTGATGCACTACAAAAGAAGAAGTCCTCAAAACAAACAAAATTATTGCACGTCCGAAGAGGAAATGAGAGTCAAAAACGAAAAAAATACAAGACTATAAACAAAAGACTGAAAACCCTCGTGGAGAACTATCGTGGAGACATCATGGAGTTTCTGGAAGGCGTTGCACATAATCTTCATTAAACTAAGCTTTCAATAAAATACAATGAAAAAGTAGTTTATGTCTGCCTTAATTTTTAAACCTCGTTTTTAACCTGGTTTTTAACCCTGGTACCATTTTGGTTGTCTGGAAAGTAAAGCAATAAAATGAAAGTTTTTAAAACATGTTGTATGCATTATTACCATATATCATTTGTGGGTGGAACTTTCTTGGGTGGAAATTTACATGGGTGAAATTTTCTTGGGTGGAATTTTCTGGGTGGAATTTTCGTAGGTGGAATTTTCTTTGGTGGAATTTTCTGCACACCGAGACTGGCACGCGTTGACGGAGAAGTGTGCAAGGCAGCTGACTGAGGGACATGCAATGACACAGCCTCAAAGACAGGGACACAAACGTCCATCAAGAAGTCAATGAACGCAAAAGGAAGCAAAGGTTTACATGACACCCATCCACTCTTAATACGATTACATGCAACGCAAACCAGGCGTAAACACTGATCCACATCTGTCCTGTTTACTGACTGCCCGCTGCTCATGATGAGGATGAGGATTATAATTATTATAAGCTTTTCTGCCAACGCAAGATCATTTAGAATATTCATGTAAAAAAATTGAAAAGAGGATACTGCTGCTCGGAGATTCAGGGTATACACATTCTTCATCACGCGAGCTCACACACACACACACACGCACGCACGCACGCACGCACGCAACGCACGCACGCACGCACGGACACACACACACACAGACACACACGCACACCGCACACCGCGCGATGGTCAGGTTGATAGCGTTCTGGTCTCTCACTCTGTGGGTAGGCGGTTCGAATCCTCGTGCTCCCGGGGATTTTTCATTTGACAAATTCGGGCGGTTACTGTCCCCCTTGAGCAAGGGGATGGGGGTGTGTGGTGTGTGAGGTCCCAGCATTACCCTAAGATCGGTAATAATGAGCTCCAAGCTCGCACTGAGAGGGTAAAACTGGCGATCGCGAGCCAGCTGGCGTGGACAAGACCATGAGTGAATGACACACACACACACACACACACACACACACACACACACACACATACACAAATACACACACACGCACGCACGCACGCACACTCACACACACACAAGTGGAATCTGGCTGTGTTTCAGGCAGGCTCGGCGCGAAGATCTTGGAACCCTTAGGAGTAGTACAGATAGGATCTAGCTTGGATATAGGAACCCTCCTTGCAATAAAGGTGTTTGCCGAGGAGTTACCTTTGCAAATTGACACTAAACAACAGGGCGCGCTAACTCCAACCTCCCCTCCCGAGGATGCACTAACTCCAACCTCCAACTTATGTTACATTGGAACTAGTGCCTAATGCGAGGTTACTTCAGAGCTCGCGAACCTTTGTTTGGTGTACGAGTGCATAGAACGTGAAAAATGCCGCTTGCATATTTGGTTTTCTCGAGCGTGGCCTGGGTCATAGGGGTGATGCTGGCCGGGGTCCTGCTTTGGCTGATCACCACCTTAATGGACTGTCACTGTGGCCCCAGACGGGAACCTGATCGCCTGAGATGGGCCATCCTTGGCGTCATGGGGTCCATCCTGGGGGTGGTGGTAGGCTGGGTGGCTCTCGTGCCTACCTCGACTTTACCCTCGTGGACGACGGGTCCTGTGGACCGTCCGTCCCGTGGGTGAAGGGCGACGGCCTCTGGTGGCTGGGCCCGTTCAAGCCACCCAGTGTAGATAACATCTACACGGCTTGCACGCCACCCCGGGGTGGCTGGGTGGGCCCTGGCTGCCAGTGGTAGGGCGTTTTCATAGCCCCCCACCAAAGGGTGAGGTACGAACAGTGCCGCCTTAACACCTTTCGGGAGATGGAGGAGACATAATGAGTTTCTCCCAGGAGTGTCTTCTGTGGTGGGGCATCGGCAGCCTCATCCTGGCTGGTGTGTGCGTTTGGGGGTACATCTTCATGTCCTTCGGAGAAGACGAGGGCCGTCACCCACACCCAAAGCCCTCCCCTTCCCCTCCACCACAGCCCTTTTAAAGACAAAGCCCAGGACAATAGCCTCCCCCATCACAACCCACGGCCCACCATTTCATACCGTTAGTGGTCAAGACGGGACAACAACTTCCTGCCCAGCAAAGAAGGGCAAATTCTTAAATAGAAGATTAAGAAATTCTTCACAAAAAATTTCATAGGACCCAAATATTCTGGGTTTTATGAAGGATTTGAAGGAGCTTTCTAGATATATCAAGAAAAAAATCATTAGAATCAACAAAACCCGCAAGTTAAAAACAAAAATATCAAATCCCAGGACAATAGCCTCCCCCATCAAGCCACGGCCACCATGTCATACCGTTAGTGGTCAAGAGGGACAACAAATTCCTGCCCAGGCAAAGAAAGGGGAAATTCTTAAATAGAAGATTAAGAAATTCTTCACAAAAAATTACATTGGACGAAATATTCTGGGTTTCATGAAGGATTTGAAGGATGCTTTCTATGATGATATCAAGAAAAACATCATTAGAATCAACAAAACCCGCAAGTTAAAAACAAAAATATCAAAGCAAAAGAAATCTAAATCGCAATCTAAAGAAAACCGCGGCTAGATTTGCGCCACATTAACCCCCCTCAGCCGCAGCCGCTCAAACCCCCTAAACTGCAATCAACCCAAAAAACGCCCGCTACCACTCCCCTGAAAATATAAATCCCCATCACCCCCATGTTGGCCAGCCCCCACCCCTCCCCTAAAACAGCAATCCCCCATCCACCCCCAAGCTGCAACCCCCACACTCCCCCAAAACAAACCCCCATTTTCCCCCCCCCACCACAAGCTGCAAACCCACCAAAACCACTAAAACAGCAATCTCCATCCAACCCCCATGGGTTTTTTTTGCCCAACCCACCAAACCCAATTCCCTAAAAAACGCAAATCCCCCAATCCACCCCCATGGCCTACCCAACCACCACCACCCAAACCCCCTCAAGCAGCAACTTCCCCCCATCCCACCCCCATTACAGAACCTGTTCCAGAACAAAAAAACCAATTGTTTCCCGCCTATTTTTTTATAACCCCCCCCCCTGCCCCCCAAGGTTTTCCCTGCTTTTTTTGACCCCTTGGAAAAAAAGCCCCGAAAAATCCCACAAAAAACATTTTTAGACTTAAAATGGTACCAGAAACCTTTTTTTGGCCTCATTGGACCTCAAGATATTTTAAGGCCGCGACAGGTAAAAAAAAGAAAAACAGCGCCCCTAAATTTTTTGCACTTCCCGCCAGAACCTTTTTTTTTTCACCTGGAGAAAAACTTTGTTTACAATTTGGGATAGAAAAAAAAACAACAAATTTTTGGGTTAACAAATTGGAAAAGCCAATTTTTTTTTAATATATAAATTTTCTGAAAAAAACAATCCAAAGTAAACCATTTCAAAGAAAAAAGAAGACCACATCATATCCAGAAAAAAAAGCCAAAATTTTTTCCCTGAAATTTTTCCCAAAAATTATAATTTTTTCTAAATATTACAATCTTTGGACATCAAAAAAATGTTGTGACGAAAAGACCTCCCTAAAAAACTATTTTTTTTCCAGTGGCAGGACAAAAAACTCTAATTGTCTATTACCCCCCCCCCCGGAAGGACAACTTCCCCCCCCCAAACAGTCATTTTTTCAGAGTTTTGCCTTTCTGGGAAGCCTATACAAAATCCGCCTCCCCACGGTTGTTTTTTTTTTTTGTTATTCCCCACAGTTTTTTGAAGAAAGGTAACTTGTTTTTTTTTTTTTTGCTGAGAAAATCCTGTTGGTTAATTATGTTTTTTGCCCGGAAAATCAGGAAATCATCATCCTTGACTCCCCTGCTCAGCAAAATGTCATTGTTCCACTTACCTTTTTTTTTTTTTACATTGCTGACATATTTCCCAGGGCCCCCTTTGGGCTTTGTAGTTTCCCCATCCCAACATCCCCCCCCTTGGCCATGGGTCGCCCCACAGGTTTTTGCAGAAGCCCCCAAGTCCCCCCAATACTCCCCAATGCTTTAAGGGGGGGGGTCAGCAAGAAGATGACCCCTCTTCTTGGACCCAAACTAGATCCATCCCCCAGAAAAAAGTCCCCGTCCACCCTTTGGCTTTGTAAAACCTAGATGGGAACCAATAAGGTTTCCAAAGCTCGTTCCCCCTGAAAGCATCTGGCTTTCCCTCAAAAGTGGGGGCACGTGCGCCTTGGCAGAGCAAGGTTTCCCCCTGCCCTTCCCTCTTTGGTCCCACTGAAAGTCCCCCCCTGCTACCGGAAAAGGGAGAGGCGGAAACGGGAGGGGGGGGGGGCCACAACCCAACCTCCTTGTGGTCCCCCCCCAGGTCAAAAACCCAAAGTGTGGGTGGTTTTCAAAAGGTTTTTGTCAAGCACTTGCCCCTTAGCCATCCCTTCCCTGGCAATCTGTTTGTCTCTCTTGAAACTTCCATCCATGTCCCCTTCATCTGGCAGAAAATCAAAATGTTTGCATGAAAAGCCCATCTTGCAGCAGTGGTTAGATTGAACCATCCACCAATGGGTGTATAGAACAAGTCCTAGGCAGAGGGTTTGAGAGCCCGTTTTTCCCCAGCTTTTAGTCATCAACAGTGTTTCTTCATCGTAACTCCAAGGAAAATGCCTCCCCCCAAGCAAACCATAAACCATCTTGTCCAGTTAGAATAACAAGAGTTTTGCTTCTGGGCCATCTCCACCTGGGGCCCTGATTGAAAATGGCTTCCAGGGACCTACTCCCAGTGGAATTCCCGAACGGAAGATAGTGTTTGTGTTCCCCTCCCAAGGACGAAATCAGTGTAAAGGCTCCAGCCCCCTCCGTCCACGGTAAAAGTCCACTACCCCCCTAGGAGGGCTTCCCCTCCGACCTCGAAAAAAGGATTTCCCCTGTAAGTATTTCCTTGCAAACCACTCTTTGCTTCTTTGTTATTCAAACCCTTTTTTTTTTGTCTGATGGACCAGCGTTTTGTAGGGGGTTTTTGTTCCTGGTTGGGGTAAGAATCTGTTCCCAAACCGTCCCCCTTGGAAAAAGTTGCTTGACACCAAGGTTCCTCTGGGGGCTCCCCTTACCCTTTTGCCAAACAAGAATTCTCCCCATACAACACCAACCCAGCACTTCCCCTAGACTGTGGTGGGGTCCCCAACTGCAGGCCAATGTGTAGAAAAAAAACAACCTTCCTGGTCCCAACCCCCAAGCTGTGGGTGTGTGTTTTGCCTTATGCCTCCCCAGAAAGCTTGGGCAGCTTCCCCCCGATGTACTCACCCACCCAAACTTGTTGCCTGGGGGCCGGGGGGTTTAGTTTGTGACCCCCCCAAAACCACAAGGGCCACAGTGGCTCAATCCCCCCGTAAAGCCCCCCCATGAACGCCCCTCCAGCCAAATCCCATGGGATTTGGCCCTCCTGCCCTGAAGCCCCGTTTCCCCTGTGAAGGCGCCCTGTCCCCCTAATCCCAACTGGGAACTCCCAGTCAAAAATTCCCCTGTTTTTTGGCCCTTTTCAAGTGGAATTAATTGCAGGTTTTGGTCCCTGAAAGAACCCTAAAAGCCACAGCCAGCCAAAGTCCCCCCCCTCTGACGTGGTCCCCCCCCTGAATCAACTTTTTTTATCACATGTGACATCTCTTCCCAGCATTCTTTGGGCCATCCCAGTGGGGAAAGAAAGCAGGAGTCCACCAGAATTTTCCTTTCAGCAAACAACAGTTAAACACCTTCTTCCAAACCTGGTGGAATACAAACACCGTGGGAAAGCCGCATTTTTGGATAGCTTTCCAAGAAGCAAACTCCTGGAAAAAAATTGGACTAGTGGAAAAGTGTCCCCCTTCTGAAAATTAGACAAATAGAGGTTTTTTCTTGCACCCCCACGTGAAAAAATAGTTTTTTTTTAGAAGTCTTTTGTCACAACATTTTTTTTTTTTTTTTGATTGTTCCCAAAAGATTTTGATAATATTTTAATGAAATTTATATGAAAATTTGTTTTCCAGGAAAATTTTTTGCTTTTTTTTTTTTTTTCTAGAAATTATGAGGTGTCCCCTTCCCCCCCTTTGTTATTTTATTCTTGGAATGTTTTACTTGGATTGTTTTTTTTTTTCCAGAAAATAAATTATTTTTAAAAATGCTTCAATTTGATACCCAATTTTTTTGGTTGTTTCCTAATCCCAAATTGGACTTAAAAAACAAAAAGTCCCCTCCTCAGGTGCAAAAAACAAGTCCCCTGGTGGAAGGCCCCAAAATTAAGGCCGTCTTTTTTTGTCTACTGGTCCGCGGGCTTAATAATCTTGAAAAGGGTCCAATGAGGCAAAGGGGGTTTTTTTTTTGTTTTTTCCCCTGAACATTTTTAGCTTCAAATGTTTTTTGTGATTTTTCGGCTTTTCCCACGTTCCCCCCACCAAAAAGCCAATGGGAACCTTGCAGGGGGGGTATAAAAAATTAGGAAAAAAAAAAAAAATTTGGGTTTTCCTTCTTGAAACAGGTTCCCCCTAAACCCCCCAATGCTTACAAACCACCACCCCACCACTCCCCCAAAACAACAGCAAAAATTCCCCATCCCCAATTCCCCACTTTGTTCCCCCCCCATAATTTTTGGCCCAAAACCCCCCCACCACCTTCCCCCAAAAAACCACACGCAAAATCCCCCATACCCCACCCCCCCATAATTTGGGCCCAATCCCCCAACCAACTTCCCCCTAAAACAGCAATCCCCATCCAATCCCCGAAAATGTTTTGCAACCCCGCCCACCCCTCTCCCCCCTCAAAAAACCAGTATCCCCCCCAATCCAACCCCCCCCCATGTTTGCCCAAGCCCCACCCACCTTGCCCCTAAAAACAGTCAAAATCCCCAGTCCACCCCATGGGTTGCAACCCCCACCACGTTCCCCTAAATAAGCAATCCCCCAATCCACTCCCCAATGGTTGCAAATGTGTACCCCCCCACCCATCCCCCCCTAAAACAGCAAGTCCCCCCCCATACCACCCACATTGGATGCCCCAACCCCACACCACTCCCCCTAAAAACAGCCCAAATCCCCATCCCACCCCCCCCATTGTTTTTTGCAGACCCCCCACCAATCCCCCTAAAACCAGCAATCCCCCCAACATCCACCCCCCCCATGCCCACCCACTGGCAACCCACCACCCACTAACCCCCCCCCTAAAAAACCAGCAATTCCCAATCCACCCACCAGTTGTTTTGTGCACCCCCACACCCCATCCCCCCTAAACAACAGCCCGCAATCCCCCATCCAGCCCCCCCATGACCTTTGGGCAAAACACACCCACCCCCACCACTTCCCCTAAAAAAACTCAATCCCCCATCCCACCCCCCATTGTTGCAAAACCCAAAAACCACCAACCTCCCCCCCTTAAAAAACCACGCCAATCCCCCCATCCCCCACCCCCATGTTTGCCAGACCCCCCACCCATTTCCCCACCCCTCAAACACAGCAATCCCCCATTCCCCACCCCCCATGTTGGCCAAAAACCCCCACCCACCTCCCCTAAAACAGGGCAATCCCCCATCCCACCCCCATGTTTGTTGCCAAAACCCACCACCACCTTACCCCCCTAAAAAAAGAAAACAGCAATCCCCCCTTCCCCCAACCCCCCCTATGTTTTGCCACCCCCTCCCATATCCCCCTAAAAAACAGCAAAGCACCGCCCCCATCCACCCCCATGGTGGTGCAAACCCCCCCAACCCACTCCCCCCCTAAAAACCAAGCCCAAATTCAACCATCCCCCTCCCATGCCGTGGCAAACCCTCATCCCACTTTCCCCCTCCCTAAAACAGCAAATTCCCCATCCCACCCCCATGCTTTGCAAACCCCCACCACCCTCCCCCCCTTAACACGTCAACCACCATCCCACCCCCCATGGGCTGCAAACCCCCCCACCCACCTCCCCCCTAAAAACAAAGCCCAATCCCCCCCATCCCAACATCCCCCATGGTTTTTTTTTTTTGGGCAAAAAACCCCACCACCTCCGCCCTAAAACAAGCCAATCCCCAACATCCCACCCCCACCCACAAAATGCTGCAACCTCAAATCACTCCTCCCCTCCCTAAAAACACAATCCCCCCCCATCCACCCCCCCCCCTCTGGGCAACACCCCCACCACTTCCCCCTAAAACAGCAATTCCCCATCTTACCCCCAATGCTGCCAAACCCCCAACCCAACCAAACCCTCTAAACAAACAGCAATTTACCCCCCATCCACCCCCCCATTGCATGCAAATCCTCCCCCCCCCAACAACCCCCTCCTTTTGAAGCAACATTCCCCCCCATCCACCCACCAAAGCCTGCAGGGGACCCTCCACCCACCTCCCCCTTAAAACCAGGAAACCCCCCAAATACTACCCCCCCCTAATTTTGAAACCTTCCCCCCAACCTACACTCCATTTTTTTTATACAAGGGAGACCCCCCATCTTTCCCTTCAAACAAACTGGAAGCCCCCACCCCATCCCCCCTAAACAACCAAATTTCCCCCCCCCCCAATCCAATACCGTTATTTTAAAACAGCAATTTCATTCATCCAACCCACCCCCTAAGAATGAAGCCTCCCCCCTAAAAACCCCACAAAATGTTAAAAAAAGGAAAAGACTCAAAAAAAAATAAAAAGTAAAAAATAAAAAAAAAGGATTGGGAAAGATGTAAAAAAAAAAAAAAATGGTTGTTAAAAAAAAAAAAAAAGGCAAATAATAAAAAAAACCACCCCCCATTATAATTTTTCGCTATCAATTAATTACGTACAAAAATTGGTTTTTAAATCCCATTAAATAGTAGTAGTTTCATCTTATACTAAATTAAAGAATTACTAAATTACTGGTAAGCCTCAAAACATTTAACTACCCATACTACTACCCAAACTGTTTTTTTTTGCTTAAAGACTTAACTACCAACGCCCAACCCACGATCGTAGCTGCCTGCTTGCAAAATTTTTTTTTCCCCCACATTTAAATTTTTTTGTAAACACCATCATTACTGGACATTTAATTTTATGATGTTTAAGATCAATAAAACATTAGCATGTTTCCAAACCAGGTCCACCCAATGCACAGCAACAGCTAATAACCAAGAACCCAAAAAACAGGCACAAAGGATTCGGAAGACTTCGTAATTCAAATTTTTTTTCCCATATCTCACAAGCCCAAAAACTGGTTTTAATATTTACCAAATTTACATACAGTATACTACAGAAATAGGTAAAGCATTTCTAAAATTTAGATAAGGGTTTGCCCAATCAGTTCACCCAACCCCCTCCCCCCCTCCCTTTACCTTGGGGGTTAAAGTAAAGAACAACACAGTTTGGGCCCCACCCAATGCCCAAAATAAAGTGGGTGTCCCCCCCCCCACGGTATATCACATCCTCACGGGTCCCACCCGACAATGCCCCCGATGTCAGATATGGGGCCCCCCCCCCTGGGAAAAAATTTTCGGTAAGTACCAGTAACTGAAATATAAAAAAAAAATCATTCAAGGAGTAATCTTAGGGAAAACCCTCAAACCAAGTGGCACTTGCCATATGGTTTTTATGGTGAACAGCAAAAAAAAAGTAACCCATAAATTCACCTCCCACGATCCCAAAATCCAAATCCACCAAAGGGAACCAATTGTTCCCTGATGGGTTTTGAAGTAAAAACATAAAAGGGTGTAGGCCTTGGTGGGAGGACCCAAGGGGTCCAGAAGGCTGGTGGGTTTTTTGGACCTGGTCTTTTCATAACCTTGGGGTTAGGAATCTTCCCCTTGTGTTTACGTTATACCTTTTAAAGAGGGACCAATAGAAAAGACCGGTACAAAAAAACCAACAAGGTTGGCAAAAATGGGCCCCGGCCAGGAAATACTGGGTAGGCCTTACCCCCTGATGTGCAAAGAAACCCCTATGAAAAAGAGAGAAAAACAACCCCCTATACAAACAAAAAACCACTCCCTTAAAGAAGTTGGTAGACATTGTTTGGGTGGGGAAAAATTATACAAACCGTTTTTGTCCCCTGGTTGATGAGAACAAAAACCTAAAAAACAAAAAAACCTTACTGTCTTTAATTCCTGCAAAAGGGGTTTTTTTAGTGGTTGCGGGGGTCCAGGCCCCTGGTTGTTCCCAAAAGCCCACTTGGCCTCTACCTATACTTTTTACTTGGTTTTAGGGAAGGCCCGTGGGACCAAAGGTGTTTTCGGTCACGTCCCCAAGATGGTAACGCGGAAGGACAATGAACGCCCAAAATAAGTTGTAATTGCATGAAGAAATTTGGAAATATATAAGTTTTTGATTCAAATAAATGCCACATCGAAAAGACATTTTTTAATTAATCCTTCCATACACCCCCCGCAATTTACGTTGAACATTTTTATACAGAGGGTTTTTTTTTTTTTGTTCAAACCATACCTAACCAATACTGGACTCCTTTTTGACTTCCAATGTACAAACAGTTACCCTTTATAAACATTGAAAGGTCCCCATTGAAAACCCTGGGGGTTTCCATGAAAATTCCCCCCCAACCCAATGAAAATTTTTTTCCACAAAACAACCCGTAAAATTTCCCAACCAGAAAATTCCACCCAAGAAAATTTCACCCATGTAAATTTCCACCCAAGAAAGTTCCACCCACAATGCGTGAAATTAGTATAGAAGGTGTACTCGCTTTTGTGTTTTGTTTTGTTTTGTTTTGTTTTGTTTTGTTATCCCCTTTATTGCTCGTAGGCTATAAATGGACCTCCGATATCTGTGGGTCGCAGCCTGTCAGTGAGCGGAGTAATTGCTTATAGTGACACCTACCCATTTTTATATTTTAACAGGCAGGCCATGTAAGCTCACTGTGTCCACAGGCACAAGGCCATTAATAGATGCACAATACACGAGCAGACATGAGGGTGCTTTTAAGTCACCAGCGAGACCTTAGTGGGAGCGAGCTGGGATCGAAACAGGGTCTCCTAGCACAGAACCCAGAGCTCTTAACCGCTCGGCCACGCCTCCCCTAAACACACACACACACTCCCCTAGTGTGTGTGTGTGTGTGTGTGTGCGCGCGCGTGCGTGCGTGCGTGCGCTCTTTTTGGTGTACCGAAGCTTTGGATTGTGAAATTAGTACCGGAAACTATAAACGCTTGTGAGTATGACATTCAAAGCTTCGAAGCAGAAGCTTCCTCTGAAGGTATAGTAGGCTACTACTTCAGTTTCTCCCTACTCTCCATTACATTAAAACGTGCCCATTTATACCATATATCATGGCACTGACACTTATTAAAAGTGAAAACGGAAAAAGAAAACTGTGTGATGAAGAAAACTACGTCTATGAGAAGCATCAAGACAATCCCACCAAAACAAAAACTTACTGGCGATGTGAACTATTTTATACAGGCTGCAAGGCCCGTATTCACACGCCTTACAACTGTGACGAGCCCGTCTCAGTGTTTCGATCAGGAAGTCATACTCATCCGGCTTCATGTGCTAAGGTAGAAGCATGGATTGCAGTAAATTCGATGCGCGATGCAGTGCATGCGGGTTGTGCAACATCAACAAGAGAATTAATAGCAGGTGCTACACAACCACTTCAGGAAGAAGCTAGATCGCAATTGCAAAATATTAACACGCTTTCTAGGACTATTCAAAACTGGCGACGGACTGCTTTAGGATATCCTGCACTTCCAGCATGTCGCACTGGTTATGAAATCCCTGATTCATTTAAATATCTTGCTGATGGTTCCAGTTTCTTGGCGTTTGATAGTGGCATTGATGACGTGCATCGAATACTAATATTTGCAACAGATTCTGGCTTGGATGAATTAGCAACAAGTAACTCATGGGCTTGTGATGGAACATTCAAAGCAGCACCAAACCTTGAACCCAGCTTTTTTACGGTTTCATGCTATCATTAATGATTCATGTCTCCCACGTGTGTTTGCTTTGCTTCCTAATAAAAAAGAAGCTACCTATCGAAGACTATTTTCAGCTATTTTTAACTTACGTCCAAATAGTCGACCAGTTCAGTGCATCATGGATTTTGAGATGCTACACACTGCTTTCACAACGGTTTTTCACAGTGCTGTAGTTTCTGGTTATTTGTTTCATTTTGGTCAATCTTGTTGGCGGAAGATATGTCAAATTGTTAAAAAAGAGCAGTACAACAATGACCCTTCTTTTGCTCTTAAAATAAAATGCTTTAGTGGCTTGGCATTTCTACCGCTCGAGGACGTTGTTGATGCATTCGAGCTTCTGTCTGATGAAGAAGTTATACCAGCTGAATTCATTACATACTTTGAAGGCGCCTACATTGGTATTCAACGGGGAAGGGGCGAACGACGAAGAAGAGTAGAACCTCTTTTCCCAATTAGAGAGAACTGAAACTCGAGAAATGCCAGTGGTCGCTGGCAGTTTTAACTCAAAGGTTGGTCTACTGTGTTTTGGCTCCGCGACTAATATTTTTCATAAATTAGTTTCGCTATAAACATTGATGCACCGCATCTGAATACCAAAAAATATAGTTCTTCTGTTGTTCTACTAATTATATGGATGACATTCATTACGATGGAACGTTCTATAATAGCAATTTAATGCAAATTACTCGCCTCGAGTAGCAAAGCTTAATATATTTTTTACATGTATATTGTGGCATGTAAAATTTGGGTGATGTTCACACTGTTTTCTAAGACAGTACTGCTGCGTCTGGCAAACGCTTGTCAAAATACAATAAGCAATGCCTTGGAAAAACGAAGAATAAAGAATGCCGAAATCGGCTTGTTGCTGCGACAATGTAGGTTATAATTGTGGAGGCGACACGCCGCGGCGGGGAGTGGTGGGCGGGGAGATTGTGGCGGGGAGATTGAATCAAAACATTGCCACTTCACGCGTCGACTCATTGCACTTCCAGGCTTTCTATCTGATTGATACACAATAATAACAGGAAAATATGACTGCCTAGGTATAGATAACTTCTAAACATACGTTATTGACTATATAATATCATAGAGTAACATTTACCTCGCCTCCTCAACTATAACCTACTTGGTTATTTGATTAAATGCATGTTTTACAGACTCAGGCTTCTATACAATATACATATAGAAGAAAATCGTTCTTAAAATTATACTTTTGTGTTTTAAGTGCAGTGGAATAAGCCCATATTTTTCTTTCAAGTTGACCAACTTTTCACCAAATTGTGAGTTAAAACTGCCAGCGACCACTGGCATTTCGGAGTTGCAGTTCTCTCTAATTGAAGTGTGGAACGTACGAGAGCGTACTCTGAATGACCAACCTAGAACTAATATTGCTATAGAAGGTTTTCACAGTGCACTAAGAGCGTCTATAACAAGTATGCACCCGAATATGTGGAAGCTTTGTGATGCACTATAAAAAGAAGAAGCCCTCACACAAACAAAATTATTGCACGTCCGAAGAGGAGATGAGTCAAAAACGAAAAAAATACAAGACTATAAACAAAAGACTGAAAACCCTCGTGGAGAACTATCGTGGAGACATCATGGAGTTTCTGGAAGGCGTTGCACATAATCTTCATTAAACTAAGCTTTAAATAAAATACAATGAAAAAGTAGTTTGTCTGCCTTAATTTTTAAACCTCGTTTTTAACCTGGTTTTTAACCCTGGTACCATTTTGGTTGTCTGGAAAGTAAAGCAATAAAATGAAAGTTTTTAAAACATGTTGTATGCATTATTACCATATATCATTTGTGGGTGGAACTTTCTTGGGTGGAAATTTACATGGGTGAAATTTTCTTGGGTGGAATTTTCTGGGTGGAATTTTCGTAGGTGGAATTTTATTTGGTGGAATTTTCTGCACACCGTTGCCTTCCTGTAACGGCACCCCATTTGTTTGATTTGCTATATTTCCTATTATTTTGTTTAATTTTGTTACTGCTGCTGCTTCATAATACTTTTCCTTTTGTTCCACATCGATAAGAATGTCCTCTTGGTTTCCTTTTGTTTGGCATGCTTTTTGTTGAATAGAAGTAATATCAGCGTCTTGGAGCGTTTTGGTGAGGGAGAGATGCAGGATGGTGCAGGAAAGCTTTGAATCTTGTTTGTCACATGCCTAACTCTCGCCTGCTTTCAAAAAATATAAAAAGTGGTCTGGTAGTAGAGAATTTACTAAAAATTTGATAATTGCTTTAAATATCAAAATTTTGTCATCACACAATGTACACATGGCTTAAGAAAAATCACAGTGAAATCATAGTTGTTGTAATTGTCTTATGACATTGGTTGGCTCGAGGTTTTATTCAATTTAAAATCTTTAAAACAAGAAAAACTTCAACGTACTCCAGATTATGTAGGATGATACTCGTTTCTGATGTTAATAATTTTTGCATATTTTGATATATAACGCATCTATAGGAGGTAATCAGTTGTGTCAACACATTTTCAATAGAATTCAGCGCAGCTCGAGCGGCGCGTCCTGCCCGTCCACGCCTACTTCCGCGCGGTTCATTAAGCCGAGCTGTTGGGGAACCCGATTCACTCACACCATAAAAAAAAGTCAATCTAATTTCTAATCAAGTTGTGCTGGGAAGTAAAATGTTTGTGTTAACATCATTCGGAGCTCTGAGACATTTTTTTTTTTTTTTTTTAACAAATTACTACTTTGTGGAAATTTTAGTAAACAAGTTTATCAAGAACACTTTTCACTGCTCTAAGATTTTGTCATTGATCAATAATATATTTCTGCAATTCATATTTTCTACAAAACAAGAAAAGTTTGATAGTTTTGGATCACTTGATTAATATTTCATATATAAGATGCAGGTGAGGCAAGGAGGGAGGGTTGGGAGTTGGGACTGCTCTGCCAACGTGGGGTGTTGATCTATTTTATATGACACACGCTTTGAATGATTATGTACCATCTTGAAGAGGAGGAGGAAAGGGAGGAAGACGAACAACAGCTGCCGCAGCTCAAGGGCAGGAGGAGCGTACGTGCAGACTGGAGGCACCGTCAGGCCCGCTGATGCACTGGGCGGCCTTAAAGGTGCACGGCTCGGAGGCGGCGCACCCCAGTCAGGCGCCACTCATGATTCTCAATCTTAGAGACTCGAGCTATGCCAAGCCGCGATCTTATTTATAGAAATGCTGAAAGGTCATATTTTAATAAGATTCTGTGACAATACTGAGTAAGATATATGAATATCAAGCTGAAACTCAGGAAGAAAATTCCATAATCGAAGTGTCGATACACGCGTGCAACTACAAGCTACATATATATTTGCACCATCCTCCGTGGTCGACAAAGATCATATTTTGACCTAAGAACTTGTGAAAATACCGATCATCATCTTTCCCAAATGTTACGTAATATTTACGCGTTATATTATATATATATATATATATATATATATATATTGGTGCAGATATATATATAATATATATAATATATATATATATATATATATATATATATATATATATATATATATATATATTATTTTGTTTTTGTGTCTTTTAGTGTGTGTCATATATAGTGTCCCTACTCAACAAGTTACCGAGACCCTTGGCTAATCCCTCCCACCTTCACTCCCTTTCCTAACCTAAAGTATTTATGGGTACATTGGAAGCTACCATCACCATTACCTGACTTCAATGATAATTACATTTTTTCGACCTTTTCGATATTTTTCGACCTCTTATTATCCTCTTCTCTACCTCCCTTCGTTGCTCTTTCCAACTTTTTTTCATCTACATCTGAATATATCTTTCACCACACTGATTTAGTCCCTGTGGAATAGACTTTTTGCATTAAAGGTATGAAATCAGCATGTCCCGTACTACCCTCCCCTACCCCACCTCTAATCTTCCCGACCCTTAGGGTCGCACGCACACGCACGCACACACACACATACACGCACACACAAACACACACGCACAAACACAAACACACACTCACACACACACGCACACAATTTTTTGCCTAGTAAATTACAAAAGAGGATGGGATTAAGGTATTACTCCGTCACAACAGCAACAGTATTAGCAATGGCTCCACAAGAAACAGTCACACACCACCGCCACCACCACACATCACCGCCACCGCCACCACCACCACCACCACCACCACCGCCACCACCACACATCACCGCCACCGCCACCGCCACCGCCACCACACCACCACCACCGCCACAATCACACATCACCGCCACCACCACCACCACCACCACCACCGCCACAATCACACATCACCGCCACCACCACCACCACCACCGCCACCACCACACATCACCGCCACCACCACCACCACCACCACCACCACCACAACTTTCATCTGAATATCATGTGCATGACAATATTCGTGTGAGATTTGTCACATCTCTCCGTATACATGTTATTACGCGCGCCGCTCTTAATACTAGCAATCAATTACGAAATCATTGAAATGTATAGGTTGCGCTTAGTGAAGGCTGAGACTAATGGGTAATGGGTAATGGGCAATGGACGGGTTGATGCTACCAACCAAGGAAAAATAATGGATTAGCTTACATAAGTTTTATAAATGTCAACTTATCACAAAAACTACTTTCTCTCTCTCTCTCTCTCTCTCTCTCTCTCTCTCTCTCTCTCTCTCTCTCTCTCTCTCTCTCTCTCTCTCTCTCTCTCTCTCTCTCTCTCTTTCTCTGTCTGTCTGTCTGTCTGTGTCTCTCTCTGTCTGTCTCTCTATCTCTGTCTGTCTCTCTATCTCTCTGTCTGTCTCTCTATCTCTCTGTCTGTCTGTCTCTCTTTGTCTGTCTGTCTCTCTCTGTCTGTCTCTATCTGTCTCTTTATCTGTCTGTCTGTCTCTTTATCTGTCTGTCTATCTCTTTATCTGTCTGTCTGTCTCTTTATCTGTCTGTCTGTCTCTTTATATGTCTGTCTGTCGCTTTATCTGTCTGTCTGTCTCTTTATCTCTCTCTCTCTCTCTCTCTCTCTCTCTCTCTCTCTCTCTCTCTCTCTCTCTCTCTCTCTCTCTCTCTCTCTCTCTCTCTCTGTATGAAGATAAACAATATACAGCAAATGTTGTTGAGACTAACAAAGCACAGCGGCCACGAAAAAGCTAGTTTCCAAACGGATAACCTACCACCTCAAATAAAAGACGCGGGAATTCCTTTGCTGTGACTTTGAAATGTAACGTTGATATGGTAACAAGGATGGAATGCTCGCCTCAAGATGATGAAAAACGACGAAGAGCCTCTGAGGAAAGAGCCCAAAAAAGTGGATGATAAGCGCGGATACACCAGTTGATTTAATTTAGATAGGATGATAAAAGTAAAAATACCCAGCTAACACATGTATAAATGACACTAGGAAGGATTTAAGAGAGTTGATTATTGAATAAAATCATCGGCAAAACGCTTAAATGGTGTAGAAAAGACAATATTTGAAGAAAAAGAATAAATATCGACCACCACCACGTCTCTACCATGTCCATGACCACTACCACCACCACTACTATACCAATATCTGTTTCTACCACCACTTCTACTACCACTGGTTTTACTACCACCAACCCCACCATTGATATTGTTTCTACCACCAACACCATCACCAATGCCACCGTTGCTACCATAGCCATTACACTCATACTAAAAAAAATCAGGAATCCGCTTTTTAATCCCAATCAGAGATACTTTCCAAATTTTTTGTTTCAGCTGAAGGTAGCTACATAAAGTCTTCCAAACACAAACATGTATGATCAAGCAATACAGTCTCCCCAAACAGAGACAGAATGTGCAGATGTTAAAGGGAACTATATGACACACTCCTCAACCGGCACACGAGTATACACACTATATAACCAGACGTTCCTGCCAAAGATCGAGAGAAGTAGCATACAGGTCGGTTCACACTCATCATGTAGCACTGAGGTGATGGTGTCCAACATGTAATAATGAAATAAAGAAAAGTGTGAGGCTCCAACAACCTTATATATAAGAGGAATAAGAAATATCTTGGGTGGAAATATCGTGGGTGAATATTTGTTTGAAAATAAGAATATATGTAGAAGGAACAAAAAGAACGATCAATAGTTTTTGAAGGATTAGGGAAAGGAAGAGGAAAGAAAGTGAAAGAAATGAAAGGACAAAATTAGAAATACAAGAAGACAAGATCAACAGACTAAAGACCCAGACAGCGAGAAGTCACATCAGGGAGTGCCGATGAAAAAGGCCAGACTCCCGACCTACAACTGAACTGAGGAGTGAGGATCTCTCGCTCTTGCTCTCAATGGCTGCGTGTGGACTCCCCGTGACGCCAAGCAGGAGACAAACGCATTTCTGGTCCTCGGGCAAGTTCACCAGTTCTATTCTTCATCCTGCTCTTGCCATTGTACATCCTGCTCTTGCCATACATGCACGTCCCGGCGAAAGCTACACTGCTTGTTAAATAAAACTTTAACACTGAAAGGAAAGAACAACAATAGTATTCCTTTCGTCCCCTGTTCACTAGTTAATTGATGGTGATTAAATATTTCTACGTAGTGTTTGGAGCACAAGTGAAACCATCTATCTGTCTCTATCTGTCCATACATTATTTATCTACACCAATTAATCATTCAATCGTACTATTTCCCTACCCCTATCTGTATATAATACTATTGTTGTTTGGGGAGGCGGTAGCGGAGTGGTTAGCGTCTCCGACTGGCGTTCTCGGTGACCCGAGTTCGATCCCCGAAGAAACCCAAAACCTTTCTGCACCGTCGAGTGGCCTAAGAACACCCACAAGCCCTGCCTATCAACTCTACCTTCGATTGCGAGTGCATCGGAGGACACAGGGGGGCGGCATGAGCCTCTAATCACAGGCGTCACTATAAGAATCCTGCCTGCGCCACCACGGGCGAGGACCAACCATCACAGCCCTCTAGTGAACCTCCAGAGCCTGCCTTCGGGGCCTGGGTCACCACTGCCTACTGGCGCTATAGGCACAAATGTAAAAAAAAATCTATCTATCTATCTCAATGTCTATCTAGCTATCTTCCTTTTACCAGTACAGCGAACATTAAAGTTGCAACTTCTGATATTTAAATCATAGTGAATAAATGAATATACTGGTTGTTCGTATTGGATTTCACAAAATTCTGCGAACACTTTTTCCAGCGTAGGAAGGAAGATTAAAGGACGCGGTGTACGGCATGCCATGTAAGGGTGGGAGAGGGAAGTAGGCGTAGGAAGGATAGGAAAGAGCAAGGGAACGGCGATGAAGGGACTGAGGATAGGAGGGAATGAAGGGTTGAGGAGAGAAGCTGGGAGGTAAAGTGAGTAACTAGAGGGAAAGGGGGTAAGGATAGGAAACATCAAAGGAAACGGCGATGAAGGGACTGAGGATAGGAGGGAATGAAGGGATGAGAAGGAGAGAAGCTGAGAGGTAAAGTGAGGAACTAGAGGGAAGGGGGCAAGGTGAGACTGCGAGGATATACGTGCGAGATGTGTAAATGTGACATGAAGGAGCTGGAGAGGAAGAGGAAGAAGATGTGAGAGGCACAGGAAGGTGTTGAGAGGTGCAGAGGAAACGGAGGAGGAAGGAGAGAGGGAGTGCAGTAATGAAAGTGAGACCGAGGAGTGGCTGGGAGGAGGGAGGATGGTAAAGGAGGAGGGTGAGAGAGAGGAAAAGGAGGTGGGATGAGCTGGGGGACAGGACAGATATTATAAATACCGAAAAATATTTGAAACTATTATGTCATTACGTATGCAGTTGATAATCACATTTATAAACATACAGGCAGACCAACGTGTTTGACAGCATTGTGTACCACCAAAACAGCGTATTTAAACCTCCATCACCACTACACCACCATTGTGCAAGCCCGTATGCCAGTGATCTAGTGTGTGTGTAATATAAAAAAAACTTCAGGAAAATACAGATAATAAAACTCTCACCAATTAACGTGACAAAAATGACAGAAAAATAATATACTTACGCTATACTAACCACTATACGGCAACCATTTTTGCGCACTTTTTTGAACACATCTCGATGGTGGATGGGAAAGAAAGAAACTAAAGGGGCGAAACGATATGAATGCGAGATCCAATATTTGCTCTCACAACACAATACTTTTTGGCGACACTTTTTTCTTTATTGTGTGGTGGTCCCGACGCCCTCTAGTAACGACGGCGGTGGGGTGGCGGCGGCCCTGAGGCTGCCGGGAAGGGTGCGAAATACACCATGTGGGCGAACGCATATTTAGAACTTGCATACTCATACACACACAAAAAGAAAAAAAAACACGCAAACCCACAAAAATATATCTATAATAATATAAGCGAAAGTGTGTGTGTGTGTGTGTGTGTGTGTGTGTGTGTGTGTGTGTGTGTGTGTGTGTGTGTGTGTGTGTGTGTGTGTGTGTGTGTGTGTGTGTGTGTGTGTGTGCGTGTGTGCGTGTGTGTGTGTCTGTCTGTCTGTCTGTCTGTCTGTCTGTCTGTGTCTGTCTGTCCGCGATAGGTGCCGCTCCCCGTGGCGGAATCCCATCATATGTCACAGTTTTGGAACCAGCTCGACCAGGGAAAGGTTTTAAGCCCGAACCAGCTCGACCAGGGAAAGGTTTTAAGCCCACTTATGAGATGATCCGATCACTTTTTTTTTTTTTTAGCAGCCTATTAGCGAGAATTGTGAAAAAAAATGTGGGTTGCGAGAATTGAGGAAACCTTGATGTAGGGTGATGGGTAATGGGTGAGTGAATGGGTGGAGTGATGGGTAATGGGTGTGGGGTGATGGGTGAGTGAATGGGTGGGGGGTGATGGGTTGGGGGTGATGGGTGATGGGTGAGGGAATAGATGGGGGGTGATGGGTAATGGGTGAGTGAATGGGTGTGTGGTGATGGGTAATGGGTGAGTGAATGGGTGGGGGGTGATGGGTAATGGGTGAGTGAATGGGTGGGGGGAATACATACATTTCTACATCCATGATTTCAGGAAAGTTAGAAGGGGCTATCTGGAGAGTCTGTGTTTGGTGGGCCGAAGGCCCACCAATAGCCCTAATGGGTGAGTCAATGGGTGGGGGGTGATGGGTAATGGGTGAGTGAATGGGTTGGGGGTGATGTGAATGGGTTGGCGTTAATACATACATTTCTACATCCATGATTTCAGGAAAGCTAGAAGGGGCTATCTGGAGAGTCTGTGTTTGGTGGGCCGAAGGCCCACCAATAGCCCTCCGCAGGAGCTAGCCAAAAAGGCCGCCCGGAGGGCGGCTTTGCGGCTAGTTACTTCAATAAAATTCTCAGTAATTGATGAATAATGTATAATATTATCTTAATTAACTGCTTATCATATAACAATGACAAGCATGACTGTGTAACATAGATGTTGCAGTAGAGCCAAATATTGACCTGCAAGTTGCATTCGGGCAAGTTATCTTCCTCCTTGCCCTTGACTACTTAATATTCATGTAGTAAATTCAAGGGAAAATCTCAGAAGCTCTATCGTAAAAGATTGTAATTTTTTTCTTGTACGTTGGAGCCTATAGCGTCTGTAGGCTATAATTATTATTTTTTCCTTTTAGGGCTCAGGTGGTTGGCCCTGCATATTCTGGAGAGTCGTGATGGTTGGCCCTCGCCCGTGGTGGCGTAGGCTGGTCATTTATAGTGACACCTGTGATCTTATAGGTGAAGGTCCGTTTTCTGTGGTGGTCAACCCTCAGTTTAGACTCATGCTGCCACCTGGTGTTTCCTCCGTCGCACTTAAAGTCGCAGTCGAAAGAACAGGTATGCAGATTTCTTCGGCCACTCGACGATAGATTTACAGTTGCTCCATGGTGGACTTGAACTCGGGATGAACCTGGTAGGTGTGCAAACCTAAAAGGCTCTAGTCGACCGCGTTAAAGATGGCCAAAAGAGTTGCCCTCGGCAGGATACGAACTCAGGACATCGAGCTCACTACTCTAAGACGCTAACCACTCGACCACTGCCTCCCCATGCTTCACATGCTTCGAACAGCTAAACAAAATACGGGCAGACAAAGATTTACGGGTCTCGTTGTCAAGGATAGATTCTAAAGTTTTAGATAGGCTGACAGTCAGACATGTCGTTAGTTTGAAGGATTTGGACGATAAACCTTTCTTAGGATCAGGTTGAATGTGAGCCCATTTCCAGCAAGAAGGGAAGGTAAATGCAGATGGACAGAAATGTTTGCCCAGGCAAGGTTCAGAAGCTCAGTTTTTGAGAACAATAGCAGGTACTGCATCAGAACCGTAAGCCTTCCGAGGATCAAGACCAGAGAGGGTATATAAATAGTTTAAAATTTCCATTATGATTTTCCCAATGATTACCAACATAGACCAGTGTATGCGGAGCTTTGTGTGTGTGTGTGTATGTGTATGTGTATATGTGTGTGTGTGTGTGTGTGTGTGTGTGTGTGTGTGTGTGTGTGTGTGTGTGTGTGTGTGTGTGTGTGTGTTTACCTAGTTGTAGCATACAGGGCCTGAGCCATACTTGTGTGCTCCTGTCTCTATATATGGCTATCAAGTTTTGCCTGACAATTGATGCACACTGTTTTGCCGGTATCACCTCATCCTCTAGTAAATTCTTCTATACTTTTAAGAAAAAACTAAACTTCTTCGTATTATTCAAATATCTTAATTTTCTTAATTTTTCTTATGTCCTCTCAAATGACCAGTCTCTTTTTCTCTTCGTAATAGCAGGTCTTTTCAGTCAACTTTTTCCAGGTTATTTACCAGTTTATCTACATAAATTAAGTCTCCCTTCTCTCTTCTTTTTTGAAGCGTTGGCTACTTCATTTCCTCTGGTATTTTTTTTTTTTTGTGTGTGTGTGTGTGTGTGTGTGTGTGTGTGTTGTGTGTGTGTGTGTGGTGTGTGTTGTGTGTGTGTGTGTGTGTGTGTGTGTGTGGTGTGGTGTGTGTGTGTGGTGTGTGTGTGTGTGTGCGTGTGTGTGTGGCGTGTGGTGTGTATGTGTGTGTGTGTGTGTGTGTGTGTGTGTGTGTGTGTGTGTGTGTGTGTGTGTGTGTGTGTGTGTGTGTGTGTGTATTCATCTAGTTGTATTCATCTAGTTGTATTTTACAGGGCCTGAGCAACGCTCGTGTGGCCCCGTCTCCATATCAACATTTTTATCATTCATCCTTTAGTGTGCTAGTATTTGTGGTGACAGGCTCGGAAGAAAAACCATCCCGCGGGGGGTCAACCCCGGGCTCACCCGGTACCATTCCTGCTGGGTGGACGGGGTGGGTTTTAAGGAAAAAATCTGTTCCGTCGTGGGAGATCGAACGGGACGGAGTCGAAGGATGCGAGGAGGAGGTGAGGTGATGGGTGTGGTAGAAAGAGAGAGAGAGAGAGAGAGAGAGAGAGAGAGAGAGAGAGAGAGAGAGAGAGAGAGAGAGAGAGAGAGAGAGAGAGAGAGCGAGGAGAGCGAGGAGAGGAGAGAGCGAGAGCGAGGAGAGAGAGAGGAGAGCAGCGAGAGCGAGAGCGAGAGCGAGAGCGAGAGCGAGAGAGGTTAAGAATGCAGATAAGAAAAAAAAAAGTAAATAATATGGAAGATCTGCAAACGGTAAAGTATGCAATATAGTGAATAAAGTAAAAGTAAATAAGATGACTTTTGTAAATGAGGATCTGACGACTTCTGACAAAAAAATATGAGGAAATAATGTTTGTTAGATTGAAATATATTAAGTAAAAAGTATAATAGGAGAGAAGAGTGGTGAAGGGGTGAGTCCAGGTGCTTGGTGCGTGTTGGAATAGGCAAATGGCTAAAAGTATGTATTGTATCACTATGTAAAATAAAAAGGATAAAAAAGCTATGTAAAATACAATGAAGTATAGTGGCTTCTTGAAATATTGGCAAAACGGTGTAAAAGAGAGAACAAAAATGACAGCGATTTATACCAAAAGCTTGCAAACTGGAAAGGAAAATATGGGGCGGTTTTTGAAGGGGAAAGTTGTGTCGAACTGGTGCCTCCAATTATCGAATATTGTGATTTTACTTTTCGGGGAAGGAACATGCAAAAATTCTGGATAAAAAAGAAGAAAGTGTTAAAAGCATGACAGAGTATCCAAGTGACAAAGGAATAATCAATACAAAAAACAGCTTCCGGAAATGGGTTTTTTTTTCACAAAGAAAGTAAAACATTCGTGATAGAATGTAAAAATAAGGTGGAATGTTTCTCCTTACAAAATCGTTGTCTGGGAGGGAACGTGAGGCGTCAGGAATAATGGTGAGGCACAAGGTGTAGCCACGGAGCAGAGGGACGGCATGAAGTAGGATCACGACAAAACGGGAGACAAGTTATCTAGTGTTTGGAGATAACACGCCTCTATATGACGCTTGCACGTGACGTCACAGCACTCTCCTCGCAGACTAAAGACGTCGCAGATGCGGTTGAGGTAAGGGACTAACCGCAGTGTATACTACAGTTAATTTGCCAGGACACCATCATTTTATGGAGTTATTACTTATGTAGCAACAACGAGTTATTACGATCATGCTGAGTACGTTCCCCTATGAGTCTTTCGTTTGATTGCATGCAGTACACGAGATATATGGAGGGATGAAGAGAGAAAATTAAGACTTTAAAACGCAGTCCTACTGATCACAATCCCAAACCAGAGGTATAGTGATTTATGGGATACTATAATAACTTTCCTCATAACATTAATTAAGCTGTCATTGATATAAAAGCCTACATATCGCTTCATACTACTGTAAGTACAAGCTCAGCAGTGTAACATAAATAGCATTTGAGGTTGTTTTACTGTGTGGTTTGAGGTGCGAATAATGAGGAAGCCAAGGCAGGTTTATGTGCATGTTTGTGTTATTACAATTATTTCACCATGATCACACATTGCAAAATTACTGTTGTATAGTCATGGGCAACCATAAATCAGCATCATTCTGGTTTGGGAATGGATGTGTGGTACTGAGGCCCATCAAGCAACAAAAGTCAAAACAATATACATACACATTATATATATATATATGAACTTTTTTTTATTTGCGTATGAGCCTATAGCGCCTGTAATATATATTTTTTCTTTATCTCGATTAAGGGCTCTGGTGGTTGGTCTTGCATGTTCTTTCTGGAGGGCTGTGATGGTTGGCACTCACCCGTAGAGCGCAGGCTGGATTTTTTGAGTGACACATGTAATGAATTGAGGCTCATGCTGTCTCCTAGTGCCCTCCGCCGCACTCGTAGTCGAAGGTGAGGTTGATGGGCAGCATGTGGGTATCTTCGGCCATTCAACGATGGAAGAAACAGTTGCTTCTGGAGGAAGTTGACCTCGGAACCTTGTGCTCACCATTACCAGATTCTATTCATCCGGTCACTGCCTCAACGATTGACGAAAGAGTTGCCCCCGGCGGGACTCGAACTCAAGACCTCGAAATCAGCACTCCCAGACGCCAACCACTCGGTCATGTAGCAGTAACAATTTTAGCATCTAGTTAAATTACCAAGTGTTATTACTACCACTCAAGTGGTAGTAATAACAGTAGCAGTAGCTGAGGCATCAATAAAGATGATAGTATATAGAAACGCAATATAAATCATGCCATTCCTTTTCTCAGGTACGTAATATTATATTTGTAGTGCCCGGGCCAACCACAGCAGTCATGGTCCGTGTACAAGATTAATAGTTTATGGCTCTGCATTCGTTAAGTCAACGTAGATAACCATGAACGGTATATAGCGGACTTGAAAGCTTATTTGACTTTCATATTCAAGTCTCATAAAAGAAACCGCCCTATGTACTCTGATAACGTGCTTGTTATCAGCAAACGTGTGCCACACAACGATTTCCACAGTGAATATAGAAAGATTTGCCGTGTGGTGTGATCAGAGAGGATATACTTTTAAATCTATCCGATTAATGACAAAAGGGAAGTGGATTTTCTTTCATTCAGCCACCACAAAAACCCCAGGCACTGCACAGTAAAACATACGATTTTAATCTCCTCACCACTGTTTTACACATGCTATTATCTTTACTTCTTTAGTATAATTAGTGACGAAACATAAAACATGACAAAAAATACGCCGACACACACACGCACTTACGCACTTACGCACGCACGTATACGCACGTGCACGCACGCAAACACAGTCTGCGTGATCTGGTGGAAAATAAAACATCTCCGCCTACCATTCAGCAGGTCGTGAGTTCAAGACTAGCTAGTTGCTGTCCCCCTTGAGTGGGAGGATGTGTACTGTTGTGTAGTGTGTGATTTACCAAGATCATAGCTGGCGATTGCTGTCCAGCGCGCGTAATCAAGACAAAAGTGAATAACCCATTTACACACACGTCGCGAAACACATTGCGTTGAAACACTGTGCGTTTACTTAAGTAGCCCAATAAAAACTTTTATGGAGCGCATCGTCGTGAAAACAAGCAGTCACGAACTCACTCAAGCAGCAAGACAGCCGAAGTCAGCATCAAGCTAAACTCAATTTTGTTGCATAATGCTGCTTCACAAGAATGTTATAAATGTATCAGGTATACCTAACCTTTTACGTAGCAAGAAAACAGTTATGAAAGACGAAATAAAGTGGTTTATTTTAGCAGCGACAGTGTTACATAAATTGGAATTCATACTTACATTTGGTCATTAGAAATGTTGAGTGATGACAGTGATGCCAACGTCCATATGATTCTGAAAAGATAAACAAATAATTAGCATATATACAAATATATTGGCAAAAAAGAAGTGAATTATGCCATCGGGGACAATACAATTTTAACCTTAATGCGTGCAAAAAAGTCCCTTCTTCCACCCGGACAATCAAGGTAATGAGCCAATCCAGGTACAGCAATAAAACATGGGATCGCCCGACGCTGGATGCCTCGTTTGTTCGTTAAAAAAGGTGACAGTGATGGAATTCAGGCGCATCCCATCTGTGTGTGTGAATTCATCTACACTCTAGAGTCTAGACATATTCTTGTCAGTGTGACAAGAACAGGCTTGTTCTGCGAAAATGTCTAAAATCACATGATAAATCTTGTCACACTGACAAGATCTTAACTTGTCAACCATGACAAGATTGTGTTCGTCAACATGAAAAGATTTAACTTGTCTTCCATGACAAGAAGCAACTTGTCATGGAAGACAAGTTAAATTTTGTCATGGAAGACAAGTTAAATTTTCTCATGTTGACGAACACAATCTTGTCATGGTTGACAAGTCAAATTTTGTCAAGTGACAAGATTTATCTTGTGATCACGTTCGCAGAACAAGTTATTTCTAGTCACACTAACACGTTTTTTTTTTTGAGATCTTCACCATCTCACGTCTCTACATTGCTGCCGTTGCTACAACGTTGCTTCGTTGTTGTTACAACGAAACTATCCACATTTCCATTCATTGTTGAAACACCCTGAGGAAAAATAAAGGAAATTATAATATAATATATATTTATATATATATATATATATATATAAAATTTAATATAAAATTTTATTATATTTTATATTAATATATATATATATATATATTATATATAATATAATATATATATAAAAATTATATTAAATCTCTCTCTCTCTCTCTCTCTCTCTCTCTCTCTCTCTCTCTCTCTTCTCTCTCTCTCTCTATATATATATAATATAATATATATATATATATAAAGCCCCTGAAAATATATAAATTAAATCTCTCTCTCTCTTCTCTCTCTCTCTCTCTCTCTCTTTATATATATAAATATATAATATAATATATATAAATACGTATATATATATATATATATATCCCTATATTATATATATAATATATATATATATAATATATATATAATATATTATATATATATATATATATATATATAATATAATATATATATATATATATATAATACGTATATAATTATATACATTATATATATATATTATATACATATATACATTTTATATATATATATGTAATATATATTATATATATAATGTATGTATATACTATTGTTAAGCGAGACAGTGATTTGTTAGGGAATGAGTAGCGAGACTGAAACGCCCGAAACCATAACAAAAAGGTGATGGAAAGAAGTAGATAACAATAACAATTTAATAATATCTAATAAATCACCTTGTAGCAAGGAGTAAGATGATCTTGCTTTTGAAGCACACACAGAGATGACTAAAGAAAATGCTTATATAACCTAAAGACCAATATGTACATAACCCCAAGAAAATTTAAACCCTAGAGAAAAACACAAAAAGAATACTAAGATAAGTTTCACCACCGGGTAGAAAAAGCAAAATAATAAGGTGAGTTGATTTGAGTAGAGTTCCGGTTTGCTAATGTTGACTGGTTGGTACTTACTTAAAGGCACAAGAATGGTGTTACTGATATGTTCCTCGAGGAGAGTAGTAACGCTTCAGCTATATACAGATGACTGACTAACAAAAGAAAAACGAGGTTTATAAATGCCCTCGTATTTGCCTGGGGGTGCTTCACTCAGTTTTGAGTCGAGACAAACCGGCGAGACCCCGGGAGTAGTTCCGGTGCCTTCCTTCGTGTTGATTGAGGAAGGGTAGTTAGTGGACCCCAGGCAGTGTGTGTGTGTGTGTGTGTGTGTGTGTGTGGTGTGTGTGTGTGTGTGGGGTGTGTGTGTGTGTGTGTGTCACACAGGAGGAGGATAAGGCGAAGCTTATGATACCTCCCCCATAAGACGACGCCACTGGGAAGAAGTGGGAGTCGTTAGGAGTTGAAACTGGTCAAGGTGACCCTCTAGGTGCGAGAGAGAGCGTCTGCCAATGATGTTGTCGGTGCCCTTGATGTGGATGATGGTCAGGTTGTAAGGTTGGAGGAAGAGGAGACCATCGGAGGAAGGCGTTGATTGGTAAATTTGGCACGATTTAGGAAGGACAGAGGGTTGTGATCAGTGTAGACTTTTAAAGGATTTTGGGACTTGGCTGGAGATAACACTGAAATTTTTGTACCGCTGAGACGATTGCCAGGAGTTCTTTCTCGATGGTGCTGTACCGCTTTTGGTGGATGTTGAACTTGCTGGAGTGGTATGCCAAGGGGTGAAGAATGCCCCACTCTTGTAAGAGTACAGCTCCTAAGGGGGTTTGTCGCTAGCATCTGTTTGCAGAGCAAAGGGTTTGGCGAAGTCGGGAGCGATGAGCAGGGGGACCCTGGGACAGGAAGTTCTTAAGTTGGTTGAAGGCGGCTTGGCAGACGTCAGTCCAGTTGTAGGTCACACCCCCACTAGTGAGCCGGGTGAGAGGGAGGGTTTAGCGGCCGCGAAGTTGGGACAGAATCTCGGTAGTAACCTGCCTTTACCCAGAAAGCGCCGTAGGGCCTTCCGAGTAGTAGTAGGGGGCGGGGTACTCCAAGTTTGGCGGAGATGTTGGCCATTTTGGGTCGTACTTGGCCCTTTGTCCCCCCTCGTGTCCCAGGTATGTCACCGTGGCTCGCTGAAGGTGGTCTTGGCCAGCTTGATGGTCAGTTGTGCTCCCTGCAGCCGGGGTCAACACTTCCCGGAGTTTTAGAAGGTGCTGCCCCCCAATGCTCTGTAAATATCAGAATGTCGTTAAGTATACAGAAACTCCAGCCAGATCCTGTAATAAGTAGCCCAAATTGCCCTTTGGAAGGTAGAAGGGGCATTCCTCATCCCAAAAGGCATGACTCTGTATTGGAAAAGACCAAAGGGTGTGATGAAGGCTGATATTTTTTGGGGGCCTTTTCCGTAAGGGGTATTTGGTAGTATCCCTTCAGTAAGTCAATTTTTGTTATATAATTAGTCTGTCCAACCTTGTCGATGAGATCATCTATTTTTGGTTAGAGGGTAGGCGTCCGGAACAGTCACAGCGTTTACTCTGCGGTGGTCCGGGTGCAGAGGCGCAGTTGCCCATCCTCCTTGGGGACGAGAAGACATGGTGACGCCCACGGGAGACTAGCTGGGAATAGCCAGCCCCTGCTGGAGTAGATAATCCACCTCTTGCCTCATTGGTCACATTTCGAGGATGTAGTCGTCGTAGGGTGGTTGACGAAGAGGAGAGGTTCCTGGGAGAAGCTCGACATCGTGGGAGGTCATGTTACATAATTTAGGATGATCGCCAAGGACATCTTTATGGTTTAGCATAATGGTGGTTATGTCTCTCCTGTGAGAGGAAGATAGGTGGGTTAGGTAATCTCTGAGATTACCAAGTATGGTTGAGTTTTTTTCACAATCTGTACCTGTTACAAGGGTGGTGGTATTTTCAGGTACAGAAATGGTGCAAACTGGCATTGTATTTGAATCAGGTATTTTATTTGTATCAGGTGCAAGGTTTGGTCTACTCTTGTATAATTCAGTAGATTAATGTGAATTAGCTGAGTGCTTTTACGGCGGGTCGGGAGTGTTTATGATATAGTTATTGTCACTGACCTTCTTACTGATGTTATAAGGACCATGGGTATTTAGCTTGGGAAAGGTGAACCAAAGACTGGAAAGAAAGCAAGGACTTGGTCCTTGTCATGACAAAACTTGCGGAGAAGTGCCTTAAGGGTCTGGTGACATCTCTCCAAAGCACCTTTTGATTGAGGATGGGATGCCGTAGATAGAGTCTGTGTGATTCCAAGCTCTGCCAGAAATGCTGCAAAGAGGAAACCCCTCGTGAAAAATTTTTGGGCCCCGGTCACTTTGAATTTCCCTAGGTATGCCAAAGGTAGTGAACAGTTGAGTGAGTTTTGACACAATTGTTTTGGCTGTAATGTTTTTAAGTGGGAAAGCCTCAGGGTATCGGGTGGTTGGACACATAATAGTGAGGATGTATTGGTTCCCTCTCCTAGTTTTGGGCAATGGGCCAACGATGTCAATGATGATCTTTTGGAAAAGGTTTCCCCAGGCACTTGGATAGGTTGGAGTGGGGTACTGAGGAATATTTTTGGTTAGGTTTTCCCCTAATCTGGCAAGTGTGACATGAATTATCATTGAAGTTATGTCTTTTTTTAATCCTGGCCAGTAAAAATCATTGAGTATTTTGTCACAAGTTTTTCTTAATTCCTATGTGACCGGCTTGTTCTCCATGAGCGATCTCCATGATTGGCTTTTTCAAGTTGATTGGCAATACAATTTGGTGAACTTCAGCCCAAGTGGCATCATCAGAAAGTTTATTTCAGTTTGAATAGCCTCATAAGAACTTTGTCCCGGTAATAGAAAGAAGGGGGAAAGAGTGATTGATCTTTTGGAATGGTTCTGGCATGGTACCGAGACAGAGTAGCATGTCTCGTTGAGCCTCAGCAAGTAGTTGTTCAGAGAATACCTTGCCAAGATTACGTTTGGCGTATGAGGAGTGGTAGTTGACAAGGGCTGAGGGGGTATTTGAGCAGTTGCTTCGGACTGTGCACGGGTAACGGCACAGTTAGAAAAAGATTTGGCTGCTCCTTTCCATGTGAGCTGTGGGGTTTTATGGTAATGGTGAGTTATTAGTGACAAGGGGTTTGGGAATGACTAACTCACCAGCCAGATCGTTAGCTAACAGGAAGTTAGTATGAGGAATGGGTAAAGACTTGTCCTCACTGACAGCAATGGTTACTACTCCCCTTAACAAGCGGACAATCAAGGTACACCCTAGCCCGAGGTACGGGGAAAGTCTGGTGAAAATCCTTGAGGTACACCTTCTCCCCTGTATACTTCCGTTTACTCCTGGAAGTGCAGATTTTAAGAGGATTGATTGGGCAGAAGCAGTATCCCGCATAATCTGAAGAGGGCGCTCCTCAGAGTCAGAGTCGAGGGAGACCCGTACCTTGTGACCTGAAGGGTTTTAAAGGATCAGTAACAAAAGGGAGGGAATTATTGTGTTCACCGAAGCAACTGGTTTAGAAAATGTGCCCATTTTAGCTACTTTACACCCAGGGTCAGGGGCAGTTCTTTAATGAGGTGGCCAGTTTTCTACAGAAATAGCAGAACACACTTGGCTTGGAACCACTATCTACAGGACTTACCATCCTTTTCATAACTTGCACCCGAACTTCAAAGGACTGAGCCTTTTCTCTCCCCAGGATACAGGGCGATGTTTCTAAGGAAAAGAACATCTGCTATTTTAGCAGCTTTGAGTAGGTTTGTCTCATCCTTGTCTGCTGTAATGTGCAACATGATTGATAGGATATTTTAGTTTAAATTCCTCCAGTGCTACGAGATTTACCAGATCGTCATAAGTGGTGACTGATGCAGACTTGAGCCAGTTTTTTAAGGGCTCTGAATTTCTTGGGGGCAAATTCTAGGTAAGTTTGACCAGTATTTTTGTTCATGTTGCGGAAGTTTTGTCGGTATCTTTCTGTGGTTGACCCGCGTAAGCTGTAAGTATAGCATCTTTAACTACATCATAATCGGCATTATCCTGCACACTGTCTAGAACAGATAAAGCCTTTCCATTAAGTTTTGGGTTGGGCAAGCCAGGTCCAATCCTCTTTAGGTACCTGAAAATGGCGTGGCAGAGGATTCGAAAATCTCTAAAAGAAAGCTTTAGGATCGTAATCAGAGAACTGAGGTAAAAGAGGCAAAAATTTTTGTTAATTGAATTTATTTGGAGTTTGAGTGGCGTGACCTTTATTCTGCAGATCGAGGACTTTTAACTGATGTTCTCTATCATGTTCTTTTCTGCTCCCTTTTACGCTCTTTTTTCTCTTTCACGCTCTTGTTTTGTAATGGTATTGCGTTCGGAGAACTTTTTCTTCTCTTTCACGCTCTTTTCTTCTCTATCATGTTCTTTTTCTGCTCTTTCATAGTCTAACTTCATTGTAATGCCTGCATTTTCACTTTCTCCACTTCTAGGAGAAGTACTGTGTCTGAAGAACCTCTAGAAGTGGTGGTTTCTGATGAGGGTCAGTTATTGGTTCTTCACCTAGATGAGTTAATATTAGTGTCATTAAGTGTTCCTTTTAGTATCATGAGTGAACTGGATGCTAAAGTTTAGCGCAATATACTTGAGTTGATCTTAGTAACTCTTGCAGCTTTAAGTTCTTCAGCAGAGGGATTACCGACAAATCTTCCGCATCAAACCCCATGATTAATGTTAAAACAAAATTAAGAACCACAATAGGGTTAGAAGAGAGATGCCAAGGGCGTATTTCAGGAAAATCACTCGAGGGTATTAACTGAACTACCCTGACATGAGAATTTTATAGGGGAATGACCCTGGAGATGTATCACTTCGAAGGATATAACGAGCCAGTGGAGAAGTACCAGAGGGAAAGCAGTACCCACAATACGCACACAAGATCTGGCATAAGTACTCAAATGTTTGAGTTTTTAATGGTCAAGTTAATAATCGAGGGAGTTAACTAGATTTGGAAAAATCGCTGGTTCCGTGAGAAAAGAGAGCAGTATAGCTTAGCGGGAGGAAGTGTCCTACTTGGAAAAATATCAAACAGAGCAATAAGGTAATTTAAGCAGTGTGACGAACTGGAAAATGCCTCTACACCAGGCCTTTGTGTAGTAAGTTTTTAAAGGCACAGCTATCCACACGTTCAATCATGTAGCACACGTAAAAGTAATAAACCCACCCAAAATAGACACAGTGAAACTCTCACAACAAAAGAAAATACCTGGGGTGAAACACAGAAAAAAAATGAATATCACTGAAGTGAGATTTAAAAAATAACAACCGTAAAGTTTTTACATCCCGGGGCAGGCCCCAACTGTTACGAGCGAGACAGTGAGTTGTTAGAGGAGTGAGTAGAGAGACTGAAACGCCCGAAACCATAACAAAAAAGGGGATGGAAAGAAGTAGATAACAATAACAATTTAATAATATCTAATAAATCACCTTGTAGCAAGGAAATAAGATGATCTTGCTTTTGAAGCACACACCAGAGATGACTAAAGAAAAGGGTTATATTTAAAACTAAATGACCAATATGTACATAACACAAGATAATTAACCCTAGAGAAAAACACAAAAAGAATACTAAGATAAGTTTCACCACCAGGTAGTAAAGCAATAATAATAAGGTGAGTTGACTTGAGTAGAGTTCCCGGTGCTAATGTTGACCCGGTTGGTACTTATTAAAGGCACAAGAATGGTGTTACTGCTATGTTCCTCGAGAGAGTAGTAACGCTTCAGCTATTATACAGATGACTGACTAACAAAAGAAAAAAGAGGTTATAAATGCCCTCGTATTTGCCCGGGGCTGCTTCACTCAGCTTTGAGTCGAGACAAACCGGCGAGATCCGGAGTAGTTCCGGTGCCTTCCTTCGTGTTGATTGAGGAAGGGTAGTTAGTGGTACTCAGGCAGTGTGTGTGTGTGTGTGTGTGTGTGTGGGTGTGTGTGTGTGTGTGTGTGTGGTGTGTGTGTGTGTGTGTGTGTGTGTGTGTCAACAGGATGAGGATAAGGCGAAGCTTATGTAACTATATATAAAATTTTATATATATATTATTTACGTATATATATATATTTCGTATATATATATATTACGTATATATATATATTTCGTAATATAATATATATAATATATATATTAAATAATAATATTATATATATATATAATATATATATATATATATTATATATATATATATATATATATTTTAATATATATATAATAAATTTTATTAGTATGAATATAATACTTGACATCTCAATTTCACTGTACTAAGATGTTACTAAGATGCATGATAAATTTTCATTATTCTTCATTTCATCTTCAATAATGTGTATAACTGAAATATTTCAATCAATTTTTCCCACAAAGTAAATTATTGAATTACATGAACAAATATTTCACGAGTACGTTGACTTTCATGACAAGATTAAAACTTGTCATGTGCAGAAGAAAATGAGGAAGAGATCTTGTGAGTGTGACGAGTTTTTTTGTCAGACTATAATGACGAAGGCCGATCTTGTCATAGTGACAAGATTTCGCAATTCTGTGTTTACAGCGCTATACGAGGGTCAACACGGGACCAGATGAGGGCGTGTGGCGTGACTGACGGAGGGGAGGGAAGGGAAGGGCGTGGGTGTACTAAAGGGTGTTGGCCCATGGTGGGCGGGGTGTGGGGGGAGGAGGGGGTATATCAAATAATAATAATAATAAAAACAATAATAATAACAATAACTTACTCTCAACAAGACACAATCCAACAAACACTCTCCTCTTCTCTCTCTCTCCTCTCTCTCTCTCTCTCTCTCTCTCTCTCTCTCTCTCTCTCTCTCTCTCTCTCTCTTCTCTTTTTTCTTCACATATTTTCCCCCCTTTAATCCATCACCCTTCCTCCCCTCTCCAAAACTCTGCCCCCTCCCACTTCCTCCTGCCCTCCCTCTCCCTGCCTGCTGCCCTGGAAAGCAGGCAAGCAGGGAGAGGGAGGAAAGCAGGCAAGACTAGAGGTCGATAAAAAAAATGACAACAGCAACAACACACACAATTAACACACACACACACACACAGCTACTCTCCACAAGACACACCAACACTACAGTTTCCCGCAGCGAAGTGCTGGCTGTGTGATCAACACAGTGTCACCACCAGAGGCTGGGTTCCGCGCCGCTCTGGCTCCTGCTTTGGCTCTGCAATACAACTTTTCTGCCGCACCCTAATCTTCGTGACTATATTCACCTATACATTGCAATGACCAACAAAATACATGGAAGCAGTACATGTGTCGTCCATTATTAGCCAGTAAAGCGAAGGCTCTCGGGAGGCCTATAGGTGTGACCCGCCGACCACCAACTAACCCTCACACGTGTTAGCATGACATTATGTATTCGTTATTTTATTCCCCTCATAAGCATTATGTGAGCATGTTATGTATATAAATATCCTTTAATCTCTTTCCTTTCTCAGACTGTCTGTCTGTGTGTGTGTCGTCATCAGGTTGAAGTGAACCAGCACTCTCCCTTGAGGCTTGGCGCTCCCCTGCCCTCCAGGCGGGGGCAGCAGGCAGCTTGGATCACTGTTTGTCATCTGAGAAGAAGAGGAAGCCAGGAAACCCGTGGTCCTCAGGTTGGAGTTAGTAGCTTAATACCATCACTACACTGCCATCGCCTCATCACCTATCACCTTGGAGCTGTACAGCCTGTATAGCATCTTAAGGGTGTGGCAATAAAGGTGTTTTCCCGGGTTTTTGCCTTGCAAAATGACACTAAAGGTAAAAGTCCCAGTAGGAGTTTCGGGTGAGGTGTTCAAATATATCTTCTCGATTAGTTTTAGCTGGATGCTCCATTTGCTCAGTGGTAAAGTGTTTGGGGTTTCAATACGTCAACAAAAAAAGGGGATGGGTTTCGATTCCCCACAAGTCCTTTACGGATATCTTTACCGAGGTCGGACCCCGTCCCCCCCCAAACCCTCTGGCGGTCTGTCGAACCTCCCCCCCTCTGGCCAGGGGAAGGTAACTGATAGGCAAGACGTGGGGGAGAGGATCCCCCAACCCCCTCCCCATCCCCCATCTATCGACCTCCCCCCCCCTGGCCAGGGGGAAAGGGAACTGATAGACATCCCCCATCCCCTCCCCCTCCCGTCCACCTACTTCCCTCCCTCTGGCCAGGGGAAGGTAACTGGTGGATGAGAGACACCCCATCCTAATCCCTTCTCCCACCCTCTGACCGCCCATCGACCTCCCCCCCTCTGGCCAAGGGAAGGTAACTGATGGACGAGACGTGACGTGAGAGATTTTAAAAAAAAAAAAAAAAAAAAAAAAAAAAAAAAAGCATAAAGAATAATAATAATAACGGGTTGTAATGGTAAATGTAAATAGTAATGGGTCGGGTTGTATCTGATGGGAGGGCTTAAAGAGCGGTCGATGTCATATGGGTGGTTCAAGGGTCGTGGTCAGGATAGGTTGCTCAGGTCGACGTGATGACAGGTAGGGTCAAAGTGATGGAAAGGTCAAGGGTTAGGTTAGGGGTCCACATGATGGATCCGGTTCGAAGGGGCGTATCTGCCTTCTCGCATCGGACCCCACACCCTAGCCCCCAGGCCCGCCAGTCACCCAGACCCCCACCACCATCCAACCGCACCCCAGCGCCTAGCCAACCCAAGGGTTCATTGCCCACCACGCCCACCACCCAGGCACTGAGACCAGACCCTTAGCCCCCAGGGACTAAAGATATAAAAAATAATAAATAAATAATAAAGGGTGTTAATTTTAAGGGTTAATAAAAAAAAAGGGTTAAAAAGAGTTAAAAAAAAATAAAAAAGTAAATAAAAGAAGTAAATAAAAAATAATAAGCAAAATAATGAGCATAAAATGGGTTATTTTTCAAAATTTATTTTATATATAAAAACCACCCTCCAAGTTATAACCAACCTTCTTTCACAGGTATATATAAAATATTTTTATATAAAGATAAATAAAATCGTAAATTTTATATATTTATGTGTGTTGTGTGTGTGGTGTGGGGTGTGTGTGTGTGTGTGGTGTTTTGTGTGTTGTGTGTGGTGTGTGTGTGTGTGTGTGTGGGGTGTGTGTGTGTGTGTGTGTGTGTGTGTGTGGGTGGTGTGTTGTGTGTGTGTGTGTGTGTTGTGTGTGTGTGTGGGGTGTTGTGTGTGTGTGTGTTGTGTGGTGTGTGTGTGGGGTGTGTGTGTGTGTGTGTGTGGTGTGTGTTGTGTGTGTGTGTGTGTTGTGTGTGTGTGGTGTGTTGTGTGTGTGTGGTTGTGTGTGTGTGTGTGTGTGTGTGTGTGTGTGTGTGTGTGTGTGTGTGTGTGTGTTGACGTGTGCGCATGAGGGAGGGAGCATGCGGTGAGCACACCACACCACACCACCGCACCACACCACAGGTGATGCTGTGTGAGCACAGGCTCACACAGATTAGATTGAGATTAACTGAGATTAAGATTGACAGATAGATGGATATATATAGTTAGATAGATTGATGGATACAAATTTTAAGATGGACTATTTGATAAAAAAAAAATGTATTAACTGAAAATATTTCAATCAAGTTTGCACAAAGTAAATTATTGAATTACATGAAAAAATATTTTATAAGTACGTTGAATTTCATGACAAGATTTCATGACAAGATTAGAACTTGTCATGTGCAGAAGAAAATGAGGAAGAGATCTTGTGAGTGTAACGAGTTTTCTTGTCAAACTATAATGACGAAGGCCGATCTTATCACAGTGACAAGATTTCGGCAATTCAGTGTTTACAGTGTAGTTGTATTCATCTAGTTGTATTTTACAGGGCCTGAGCAACGCTCGTATGGCCCCGTCATATCAACATTTATTTTATCATTCATCCTTAGTGTTTAGTGTTGGCCGAAGTCACCACCCCGGGAGGGGGGTCACAAACCCCCGGCTAACACCCGGTACCCATGCACTGCTGGGTGGACAGGGGCTCGGGTTTTAAGAAGACCGCCCGTCTGTCTTCGCTCCGCCCGGGGATCGAACCCGGGACTTCTCGGTTGTGAGCCGAGGAGCGTGCTAACCCTTACACTACGGAGTCCCCAACGGAGTGTGTGTGTGTGTGTGTGTGTGTGTGTGTGTGTGTGTGTGTGTGTGTGTGTGTGTGTGTGTGTGTGTGTGTGTGAGTGTGCGTGGCGCATCCCATCTGTGTGTGTGTGTGTGTGTAAGTAAGTAAGTAAGTAAACGTTTATTGCTAATATAAAGACAATGTTGTAATATATACAAATTTCATAAACATTAGCCACGGTCCGTCGAGCCGAAGCTCCATGACAGACATGTATTTTTACTGTATTGTTAGCGGCCGTGGAAAATCAAGACTAGCTAAATTATTATTTGTCTAAATAAAGTTACATACATAGAAAAAATTAGCCAAACTGAGGCTAACTACATTCGATAATGACACGGGTAATAAATGGAATTACAGTAGTAGCAGAATGCAAATAATTGTAATAATAATAATAATAATAATATAAATAATAATAATGATAATAATAAATAATAAAAAAAAAAATAGAAAAAAAAAAAAAAAAAAAATTATAAACTAAATAAAATATTTATACTCCTAGTAAAATAATAATTACATATTTTGTTGATAAAGTAAATACTTTTTAATTTCTTTCTTATATCTAACTAAATTGGTAGTTGTAAGGAGAACTTTTTTTATCAAGAGGCATATCATTAAACAGTTTCGGACCAAAACTGATAACACTGTTTTTAAATAATGTTGTTCTAAATATTGGACGAATAAGGTAAATATTATTACTTCTTGTATGGGTAAGATTTTCAACTAATTTAAATATTGTGTTTTATCCTTGACTTTTGAATATTAATAATAATGTAAAATATTTGTGAATAACAGGGAATTTTAAAATATTTGTTTCAGAGAATACTTTTGCTGTTGAATCAAACTTTTTAAAGAAGAATATACACCGATTTTTTTTATTTTGTGCTATTGATAATTTACTTAAAAAAGAGGACCATGTGCAATTGTGTATGCCCATATAGAAACACAATATATGAGGTGTGAGTAACAAAGAGTATAATAAATGCTGGTCATTGCCTCTGTAGTTGTGTATACATGTGTTATGTATTATGTTGTGTTATGGCGGACTCTGTATAGAATGCCAGTTATCTTAGAAAGCTTCAAACATGTTTGATCAATGTGATACTTCCAATTTAAGTTTTCATCAATCGTGACACCAAGAAATTTTGCATGATTGACTTGTTCTATAATTTCGCCATCTAATAATATTGGAGGGATGGAGTTATTCACAGACCTATTTTGAAATAGAATATAATTTGTTTTTGAAATATTAAGTTTTTATTTATTTGATTGAATCCATGATTTTACGTTGTTTAGCTCTGGCATTGAATTTGTGTATAGTGAATCTAGATTTTTGTCCTTGAGTAAAACTGTTGTGTCATCAGCATAAATCAGAAAAGAAAATTTTGTGCTAGCATTTACAATGTCATTAATATATATAAGAAAAAGAATCGGACCTAAAACAGAGCCTTGTGGTACACCTTTATATATGGATTCAAATGGAGAGTAAATCTGATTACAATATACACTCTGTTTTCTGTCATTGAGATAACTCTGAAATAATTTCAATGGTACACCTCTTATTCCTAAATGTTCTAATTTGTGAAGTAAACTTTTGTGATCTAGGGTATCAAATGCTTTTGATAAATCCATGAGTACGCCAATAACATATAGTTTTTCTTCCAAACATGTGTACACATTGTTGACAAACTGTAGTATTGCAGACTCAGTAGAATGCTGTGCTCTGAAGCCATGCTGGTATTCAGTCAAAAGATTGTTTTTTTCAAGGTAATTGATTAGGAGAGAGGCAATTATTTGTTCAAAAATCTTATTAAATGCGGGAAGGATGGAAATGGGGCGATAATTATTTAAGTCACTTCTGTCACCTGACTTGAACAAAGGAATTACTTTGGCTTTTTAATTGGTCTGAAAAGATACCAGTTTTTAATGAAAGGTTATTAAATAGGTCAGAGGAGTAGATATTAAAGATGAGGCGTGCTTTAGTATTGTGGGAGATATGTCATCATACCCAGGCGTCTCTGATTTCAGCGTGTTGAGGACTTTTTCAACGTAAGTTTTATTGGTAGGAGCCAAATGCATGGAAAAACTTGGTGAATTTTTTAGATATTTTTTTAAGTTAAATTCGTCTTCATTAATCGTGGAACTATTTCTTAGAAAATGTTCATTAAATTTCATGGATGTATCCGAGCAAGGTGGGTTTAATTCTATAGTGCGTTTATTGTAACTGTCTGTTCTGCCCATCAAAGAATTTATTGTTTTCCACTGTCTTTTTGGATTTCCTTGGTTTTCCTGAAATGGATTTTTGTAATACAAGCTTTTTGCTGTTCGTAAAATTGATGTTAATATATTTCTATACTGTCTGTAAGTATCTCCATAGGTTAATGGCCATTTTATAACTAATCTTTCTAATCTGTGTTTTTCTTTTATGCTGTTTTTTTTAGAGCTGGAGTGATAAATGGGCTAATTTCACTCTTTTTATTCAAACGAATCCTTTTAATGGGAAGTGTTTTTGAAATAATTTATAAAATTCATTGTAGAATAAATCATAAGCCTCATTAGAACATGTTGAGTTAAATACAAAATTCCAATCGACAAGAGCAAGATCACTGCTGAAATGTTCCATTGAAACTGTAGTAATTAATCTTTTATAAATAAACTGAGGTTCTTGTTATGTATGTTCAAGTTTAAATTAAGACAATGTTGGAAAATGATCAGAAATGTCGGTTTGAATTATATAGTTACCAATATTTTCTTCCAGTTGTGATGACCATATGTGGTCTATGAGTGTTGCTGAGGTGTTGGTAATTCGGGTTGGTTTGGTTATTAAAGGAAAAAGCGAGAAAGAAAGCATTAGATTGATGAATTCAAAGACATTGTTTGCATTGCTTTCCAATAAATTCAGATTGAAGTCTCCAAAAATATAAATACCTTGATATTTTTTATCATACACTGAAGAAAGAATGTCAGTCATTACCTTATGAAAACTATTGAACTTACCATTAGGAGGTCTATAAATGCACAAAAACAAATATATTTCCTAGTTATAATTGAAGTCTCAACACCTATGGATTTGATATGAGAGTCTGAAATGGTGAATTGATTTTGCACAGATGAGTCATACACTTTGGACACATGAATAGCAACACCACCACCATGAATGTTTCTGGGGTTCGTATACATGTAGTAACCAGGAAGCTCATGCAGTGAGCAGAGGTGAGGATCTAGCCTAATTTCTGTAAAGCAAAGAACATTAATTTTGATATGAGTATTATGCATAATTGTATCTTTGAAATACTGAAGATTCTTTGGAATGGATCGTATGTTCATATTAGATAATGTAAAAGTGTTGTTACTGAGTGAAGAAATGTCATCAGGAAAAATATAATCAGACTTCGGAACATTAATTAACCTATTGTGTGTGAAAAATTAATTTGCATCTAAGTCTTTGTTATAGTTGTCATCATCTATATTCTATAGCGAAAGGGTTATATTCTAAGTTGCTGAAACTATTTACGTTGCAAAGGGATACAGGAGTGTGAAGAATAGCGTATAGTGATTCATCACTTAATGTTGCAAAAGGTAATACATTGCACAATGTTTCCTTAATTACCATAAAATACTAAAGAAGATAAATAAAATTAATATTAACAGAGGTAAGCCGGACCGACACTTATCTACTTTTTACGGTTGCGTAGGTTCAAGTGCTGTCGCTGTTTAACACCATCAACCGCGGCCAGGTCGACAGGAGACCCGACAGGGGCCCTGCCACCAGCAGGTGCCGCACCATCACCGCCACCAGGGGACGAGGCCGCGGCAACAGCGCCAACAGTAGCAGTGGATGTTGTTGAAAGACCAGCGACAGCATGGTCCTTCAGCAACACACACACACACACATGGTGTGTGTGTGTGTGTGTGTGTGTGTGTGTGTGTGTGTGTGTGTGTGTGTGTGTGTGTGTGTGTGTGTGTGTGTGTGTGTGTGTGTGTGTGTGTGTGTGTGTGTGTGTGTGTGTGTGTGTGTGGTGTGTGTGTGTGTATGTGTGTGTAAGAGAGAGAGAGAAGAGAGAGAAAAGAGAGAGAGAGAGAGAGAGAGAGAGAGAGAGAGAGAGAGAGAGAGAGAGAGAGAGAGAGAGAGAGAGAGAGAGAGAGAGAGAGAGAGAGAGAGAGAGAGAGAGAGAGAGAGAGAGAGAGAGAGAGAGAGAGAGAGAGAGAGAAGAGAGGAGAGAGAGAGAGAGAGAGTGTGGAAAAAGTTTTTGAGTTGAGTAAATAATGTAAAAATAAATAACATGACACGAAAGAGCATCTGAGAGGTACGGCGGAGAGTGAGAAAGGGCAATGCAATGCAGCCATGACTCAGTAATTACTCTGTCAAACACTAAGGGTCATGTTGCATTTATGAATTTTGATGATACATTAATATCAAGTGTATCTGACGGAAAAAAAATATGAAAGATTTTCTCGTATATACAACGTCTGTTGTTACTTGATAATGGACAATAATGAAGATAAAAACCTAATTAAAGCGAAACTGTACGCTCAGGCTGTCATTTTCAAAATAAAAATAAAAGGATAGTCATTAAAACATTACACATACATATAATAAAAAAAAGTAATATTCAATCTGAAGCACTGAAAGAAGAGTTGTGGAGACTGTTATTAGTAATAGACGTGGAGCAGAGAACGGCGTGCGTCTTGAATATACGAGTGTGACTGAAATACATAAACCAAAGGAAGCCGATGGTACGAACGTGTGTGCGTGTGCGTGTGCGTGCGTGCGTGCGTGTGCGTGCGTGCGTGCGTGCGTGCGTGCGTGCGTGCGTGCGTGCGTGCGCGTGCGTGCGTGCGTGCTGCGTGCGTGCGTGTGTGTGTGCGCGAACGCGTGCGTTGTCGCAGCAAAGCCTAATCAATCCTTCGAGTCTTGCCCACGCGAGCTGCACTCGCGATCGCCATATCTTTTCCCTCCCGGAACGAGCTTAAAGCTCATAGTGACCGATCTATGAGTAAGACTGGGACCTCATACACACACAACTATCCCTTTGCTCAAGGGGAAGAGAAGGATTTTACGGCAACGCATCCGATCAGACCACGCAGTGTGCGTTTGTGTGTGTAATCACACATAGCCTGATAACGCGCTGGACACGCGATTTCAAGCTTTTTACCTCCGAAAAAAAGAGCTTAGGTCATAAAGACCAATCTTAAGGTAAATCTAGTACCTCTCACCAAACATCACATTAATTTTTCTGAGTAACTGCCGCGCTTTCAGCAAAAATACCTTAGGGTGTTTCCAGGTATTTTCTGCTTCGTATAGCAGACGGCAACCTTCTGATTTCAAAATTCACCAATGCTCGTGATTTTCCATCAAACAACTATATTATCTTTTTCATCACGAATCTATCGGATTCAATCGAACATTTGTTTTGTTTTAAAGTTAATCAAAATCGTCATCTCTATTTTGCCAACATATTAAACAGTCGAGCATCTCAGACAGATGTAAAAACGTGTAAATGATATACAACTTAACCTTTTCTTTCTGGTAGCTCCCTGAAAGTTTGTCAGCAGTGCCTCTAAAATTCACCCTCTACACCTGCCAACCAAACACAGCTAAAGGAGTGTCTGTTGTTCCTTAGATGCCTTTTGCACTCAGCAAAATCACGCATTCTCTCATTTATTTATTGCACACGTACGAAATCAAAATGTCAAAAAAAAATTGGAAAAACAAATCAGAACGTCATGAACCGTCTCTTTGATTCCACTTTACTTTCCTTGTGTTTAATTAGATGCTGGAAACTCCTCTGCCTCCATGATGTTTTCTAAACGGATGCACGCACACACACGTACGCACGCACACACACACACACACACACACACACACACACACAAACCCACACAGGCTCATTTCAAAGGTTCTTTCCATCGGCTTCATACCATCGGCTCTTCTTTGAGTGCTTCAGATTGGCTCTTTTTTCATCTTATGTACTGCTTATGTGTGAGTGTGTGTGTGTGTGTGTGTGTGTGCGCGTGTGTGTGCGTGTGCGTGTGCGTGTGAGTGTGCGTGTGAGTGTGCGTGTGCGTGTGTGAGTGTGTGTGAGATGAGAGAGAGAGAGAGAGAGAGAGAGAGGAGAGAGAGAGAGAGAGAGAGAGAGGAGAGAGAGAGGAGAGAGAGAGAGAGAGAGAAGAGAGAGAGGAGAGAGAGAGAGAGAGAGAGAGAGAGAGAGAGAGAGAGAGAGAGAGAGAGAGAGGTGTTGCTGCCTACCTGCCTGTCTTAATTAACAACTTCCTAACCACACGGGAGCGTAAACAAAATTATCACAAAATACTTGACATAATCAATAAATTACAAAGCTTCTGGTTATTATGTCGGTATGGATCTGGGAAAGAAAAATGAAGACTTCTGAGAGTACACATAAAATAGAAAAAAAGGTAGCTATATAAAGGTTATTCAGACTTGCGCTGCTGGAGTATATGCCAGCCATTCTATACCTAACATTGCTGACATTGACAGGGATAATAACGTACCAGTCTCATGTTGCTCAATACCAGTCTATTTTTCTAGAACTTGTTTTAGTATTATGAATTTTTGCACGAAGAAGAAAATTGTTCATATACGTAGAAGATATAAAAAAAAAATATCTAGTGTTAAAACTTTTTTTTCTTCTTTTGGGCGTGTGTGAACTTTCAAAGCTAACGCCACCAGATGTCCCTAGCGCTGTCACTTCTCTTGCACTTAGACTTAACTACACTAAACTACATTTTTATTAAGAACTGTTTCAGTTGTTGTATTGAATTGTAATTCTGATATACCCCGAAGAAGCACAGGGAATTTACGGTAATTGATGGATCATTCAGGCTCAAAGTGCAAAAGAAGTGACAGCGCGAGAAACATCTGGTGGCATTAGCTTTCCAGAAAGTTCCTTATTGAATGAACATGATCGAATTCCAGCCAGTCTATGTTACGATCATGGGGTATCGCTGGGATGATTACGTGTCAAATCAGCGATTGCACCGTGAGACTGAATCGAGGCCTATTACCTGCATAGTCCGTCAGCGCCAACTTCGGCTATATGGGCATGTGGCACGCTACCCTGGAACGGATCCTTCCCATCGGGTTGTATCTGTAAGAGACAATCCGGCGTGGAGGAGGCCAAGGGGGCGCCCACAAGGCTCGTGGCGGGGCAAGTTGATGTTTCTTGTCGAGAGCTGCTTGGTATGGAAAAGGAGCCTGCATGGGAACTCGCGCGTGGTGACCCCCGGGAGTGGCGTCGTAGGGTGGGCGAGGCGACGCGCCCCCCGGCGTATGCCCCCAATGATTGATATGTTACGGAAAGAGAAGAGAAGGTCCTCGTTAGCCTTTCCAGGAACAGCCATTCAACCAAAAAGCAAGTGACTGCACAGAGACGTTGCATTTGAGATGTTTTATCAAGAAAGGAAATTGTCTTCACTATATCAACAAAGGAGACTCCCAGTTACTATCCAGGTGTCAATTATCATGAGGAGAGGGAGGAAGAAATGGATAAGCATTCATTATGTTGAAAAGAACCCAACAGATCAAGGGCACTGAGGATGAGGGACGAGAGCGAGGAGGTGTTGGAGAGGGAAGACAAAATGAGATCGAGTAGCAGATCAGGTATGGGGATGGTAACAAGAACACAAGAGGTAGCAAAAAAAAAAAGAAATGGAGAAAGAGGAGGAGGAGGAAGAGGAGAAGAAGAAGAAGGAGAGGGGGAAAAAAGAGGAGTAGGAGGAAGAGAAAGAGGAAGAGGAGAAGGAGACTCAAGAGGGATAATAAAGAGAAACATATTAATTTCTAATAAATCTGCGGATGACTGCAACTTTTGTGATGAATAAGCATAAAAAAACACAAATTGTCATGTGCGCATCTAAAAATCTAATCCACATCCCTACCCATGATGGACATGAGAAAGAATTAAAACATAATAACGGAGGAAAGGCGAATAAAGCTAAATCATACTTCTGCATGTTTCTAATAGCGTTGTTAATATCTCACTTTGCTAATCGTGCTTAATGGCAACGACAGTGATTCATAGCGTACATACATCCCGCCATTTTCTTTATCTCTTATCATAAATTATTATCAATATACGCACATACAACCCGATATTTTTTCCCTCCCCGTGTAATTGTCAAGACCAGAACACCCATCACGCATTGCGGTGTGATGAGGGGAACGCTACTTTATGAATGACCTGAATTTATATCTTTCTTAGAAGCACTAAAATATTTCAGTTACAATTTTTCACTCCCGGTAATGATTGAAAAGTTATTGGTGTAGCTAATAAACTTTAAACGCATCAATAATAATAGTAATAAATTATGTAATATGATAATCTTTCCAAAAACGGCCAACTCATCAGAAGAAGGAAATATTGATAACGTACGAAAGCTTTGTTGTTCTAGCAGTATACATTAGGCGGCCGTGTTCCCTCCTACCTATAAGAAGTAGCCAGATAAGAGCCTTGTTACAGTGGCTCAACAGTTTCCTGACCATCCTGTAGCTCGGAGTTACAGAAAAAGAAGCCGGGCAGCGATACAATTCATAAAATATCTTAAACTTCACGACTTAAACAACAAAAATGAACAAGCAGTGAAGCAGGGGACAAAAAGGCAACACTTGTTTTGCAGGCATGTAAATTTGATGGTGCAAGAAAATGTTGGGATGTTTGTTATATAGTGTGTGTGTGTGTGTGTGTTGTGTGTGTGTGTGTGTGTGTGTGTGTGTGTGTGTGTGGTGTGTGTGTGTGTGTGTGTGTGTTGTGTGTGTGTGTGTGTGTGTGTGTGTGTGTGTGTGTGTGTGTGTGTGTGTGTGTGTGTGTGTGTGTGTGTGTGTGTGTGTGTTGTGGTGTGTGTGTGTGTGTGTGTGTGTGTGTGTGTGTGTGGTGTGTGTGTGTGTGTGTGTGTGTGTGTGTGTGTGTGTGTGTGTTGTGTGTGTGTGTGTGTGTGTGTGTGTGTGTGTGTGGTGTGTGTGTGTGTGTGTGTGTGTGTGGGTGTGTGTGTGTGTGTGTGTGTGTGTGTGTGTGTGTGTGTGTGGTGTGGTGTGTGTGTGTGTGTGTGTGTGTGTGTGTTGTGTGTGTGTGTGTGTGTGTGTGTGTGTGTGTTGTGTGTGTGTGTTGTGTGGTGTGTGTGTGTGTGTGTGTGTGTGTGTGTGTGTGTGTGTGTGTGTGTGTGTGTGTGTGTGTGTGTGTGTGTGTGTGTGGTGTGTGTGTGTGTGTGTGTGTGCGTGGTGCGCGGCGGCGCGTGCGTGATGAACGCATACAACTTAAAACCCCCCCAACTTAAAAAGACACCAAATGCAACTAAACACATACAAATTAAAAAAACACATATCCTGTTCCCCTTGAGCAAGGGGATGGGGTGTGTGTGGTGTGAAAGTTCTTAAGCTATGTATGAGATGCAAGCTCTTTTGGGAAGGGTAGGAACAGGCGATCACGTGTCCTGCACAGGTTTAAAACCTTGGATGAATAACACACACACAGGCATATATATATATATATATATATATATATATATATATATATATATAATTTATATAATATATATAATAATATATTAGTGTTGGATCGAATAACCGCAACCGCACTACAACCGCACAAAAATTCACAACTGCAACCGGCGTTCCATAAGTGCGTTTGCGGTTGTGAAAGCTTAGTATAGATAGGAGGCACGTGACGTCTTGATCAAGTGATAAACAATAACAAAGCGACTCTGGCCGTGAGGCTGGCCGAGGAACCCGGGGAAAAAGTTTACTTCCATAGTAATTTATCCCTTACCAAATACATTTATGGTAACACACTTTGTGCATAATATAGTTTTAATTAATTTGACTTATTCTTTCATAATAGCTATATAAGTTTAGAATATACTTCATTATTGACAATACATATAATTTACCGCTATTTGTGTGTTGCAAAACTTGTGTTCAACATAAGGTATTTAGTATATAATATTATGTACCAAGTGTGGCTAAATCGCACTATAATATTATATTTCAGTTAATAAATACGCAATTTTCCTAGTATATGATAACCGCTACCGCATCTGCGGTATTCATAATTCTGATAACCGCAACCGTGGTTGTAGAAAATTCGACAACCGCAAACACAACTGCAACCTCGGTTGTGAAAAACCGACCACTCGATCCATCAGTAATATATATATATATATATATATATATATATATATATATATATATATATATATATATATATATGTATAATATATTATATATATATATATATACAGACACCACGCAGCACGCACGCACGCACGCACGCACGCACGCACGCACGCACGCACGCACGCACACGCACACACACTGCCCGTGTGGTACAGTGATAAAGTTTACTTGACGCCTCAAGACCCGTAAATCTTTTCTTGGAAACACGGGCAGTACTGTCCCCCTTGAACAAGGGAATAGGGCATGTGTGGTGTGTCAGGCCCCAGCTTTATCCAAAGATCGGTCTCTTTGACCTATAAGCTTTTTCCGGGAGCGTAACAGCTGGCGATCACATGTCCAGCTCATGAGTAGGCCGTGGTGAATTTTACACACGCACGCACGCACGCACGCACGCACGCACGCACGCACGCGACGCACGCACATATTAGTATACAGACAAGCTAAAGCGATAAAAAAACCATTCAAAAGTTGATGGAATGACTCATAAGGTCTAGAATGTAGATTTTGAATAATGAGTTCAGTAAATGTTGATGAATCATTGCAGCAACAGAACATTACCGCAACAAAACCAGTATAAGGTAAACATACAAGATTCTCCAAAACTGGAATGATCTGCTTCCAGTGCCTCACCAACACTCGGGTATCCGCCACTGCTCTTTGAAGGCCTCGTCGTGCAGATTAGCATATTCATGATGTTTTAAGATCTGAGTGAGGAGATTGTTAGGTGTAGGAAATGCAAAGGGAGGGACGGTATGCAAAGTGGAAGCCGACATAGGGTATACGGATGATACTCTGAGGGAATAGAGAGGAAAGAGAGGGGAACGGCCGGCTATTGAATGAATTACAACCATAACGGCAACAGATAAAGTAAAGTGAAAATATATTCAAAGACAAAAATAGAATCGCCATATGTCGTTAAAAATACGGATGCGAGAGAGAGAGAGAGGAGAGAGAGAGAGAGAGAGAGAGAGAGAGAGAGAGAGGAGAGAGAGAGAGAGAGAGAGAGAGAGAGAGAGAGAGAGAGAGAGAGAGAGAGAGAGAGAGAAGAGAGAGAGAGAGAGAGAGAGGAAGAAGAGGAGAGAGAGAGAGAGTATTAATGCCAAAAAAAAGGTGAATGGCCAGACATGCAGAGGTCAATGGCACTAGAGAGAGAGAGAGAGAGAGAGAGAGAGGAGAGAGAGAGAGGAGAGAGAGAGAGGAGAGAGAAGAGAGAGAGAGAGAGAGAGAGAGAGAGAGAGAGAGAGAGAGAGAGAGGAGAGAGAGAGGGAGGAGAAAGAGGAGAGAGAGAGAGAGAGAGAGAGGAGAGAGAAGAGAAAGAGGAAGAGAGAAGAGGAGAGAGAGAGAGAGAGAGAGAGAGAGAGAGAGAGAAGAGAGAGAGAAGAGAGAGAGAGAGAGAGAAGAGAGAGAAGAGGAGAAGAGAAGAGAAAGAGAAAGAGAGAAAGAGAAAGAGAAAAGAGGAAGAGAGAGAGAGAGAGAAAGAGAAAGAAGAAGAGAGAGAGAGAGAGAAAGAGAGAGAGAGGAGAGAGAGAGAGAGAGAGAGCGAGAGAGAGAGGAGAGAGAGAGAGAGAGAGAGAGAGAGGAGAGTTCTAAGTTAGAGAGAGAGAGGATTAAAATTAAGAGCGGGGTTTCTTTGCTGAACACTCTATCAGTTGTTTTATGTATATCCAAGCTCGTCCATATGAATTCATCTATGCAATGCTAATACTTCATGAAACATTCCATAAATAATTTAGCGTCAGGCCATTAATGTCTGCCCGTTCAGTTCAGTGCAACAAAACTTTAACATTCTATGACCATTCTATCTTCTATCTATTGTTCTGTCTGTCTGTACGGATATGTATATACGCAACTTGAACATAACATAACATACGTAACATAGCTTGGAAATACAATGATTGAATAAGAAATCATTAACTGGAATAGTCATACTCAATGCGGTATATAAGAAAGAATTTTTTCCTAAGATTATTTATCACTGAATATGATTGAATAACGAAATTTCTGGTAATATTCGTAACATTAAGCTATTAAATGTCAGATGGTTTGGGTCAGCTAATCATTTTAACCTGTCATAACATAATATTTAATGAGTATAAAAGGTGGTAGTGAAACTCAGGATTAATCAGGAACACAATGTATATTTCCTAACGTTTCGACAAGCGTCTTCTTCAGAGAAAATGACAGTTATACAGAAATACATAAAGAATACAGTCTGTCATTCTCTCTGAAGAAAAAGCTTGTCGAAACGTTATGGACTATACATTGTGTTCCTGATTCGTCCTGAGTTTCCCTACCACCTTTTATACTTATTTGTCTTACATTTTTCAACATAATATCTAATGTTGAACAAGCCCTCCATGTGTTATGGTTATCATGCATCTAATAGTCTTGCCACACTCAAAATGTATAGTATCACCTTTATCCTGCCTACTCAAAAAATTGTACTCAACGGGAATGAATATCTAACATCTCACTGTGATAAAGATGACAAATGATGATGAGCAAATAGGGCAGTACAAATAGGGCAGTACAAATAGGGCAGTACAAATAGGGCAGTACAAATAGGGCAGTACAAATAGGGCAGTACAAATAGGGCAGTACAAATAGGGCAGTACAAATAGGGCAGTACAAATAGGGCAGTACAAATAGGGCAGTACAAATAGGGCAGTACAAATAGGGCAGTACAAATAGGATTTATAGGGACTGGCAATTACGCGGGCTTTTTGTTACTTATTTTTCTTCTGACCTTGGCCAGTCCTTAGTGATGTAAAAAAAAAAAAAAAACGTCCTATATTTACGTGAAAGAGTTCATCAGTATCCCATTTGAGGTTTTTTAGTTCCATCACCACATTATTATTATTATTATCACCTTCTTGAAGACTTCTGATTAAGGTGAATGGTCTTCCACTCAAACTGCTTTATATCCATGGCATTAAGACAATCATAACCATATAGTAATACATATTAAATCATTTTGTTATACTGTCACCTTTAATATCATATAATATAAAGGTAATTATTTCTACAGAACTTCAACCATTGGATTAACTCCTTGAGACCCAAAATGTAATTTACATTGTAATTTGGCTACCATTAGACGATTTTTAGTGAATATAAGCAATATTTTATAGATATGACCTGTTTCGTATCCTTGTTCACTAGATAATTTGGTATATTCAGTTACTTGCGTAATTTTATGGCTGACAACAAAATTTTTCATAGCAAAGGAAAGATCTGGGAGTGAAGGGGTTAAAATATAAATGTGCAAAGTTTCCTAGAATTGCAATTGAATATAAACGTTGAAATACAAAAGGCGGGACTACAAATACGCGTGCATGTGCGACACCATTTAAAGCAACATATTTGATGGCGTGTGTCATTGCGCCACCACGTCATGTAACGCCGGTGACGATGCTTGTTCACTCATATGACATGGAAAACATTGGTAACTATGAATACCAGTGAGCGTGTTGAGGTTCCGGGGCAACGCGTACATGTGTTCCGGCTATAAATGTCGATGTGGGTGGCGGGCTGCGGACGCTGATCAATGCCACTCATCAACGTCCGCGTAGGAATGTGGACACAGGCTGGTTTTATGAGAGACACGTTATTAAAGTGATGCGGCTTGATGATGGTTGCTCATGTCATCATTACCTATATTTACTATTCTATCAATTATTGTTTACGATTCGTTAACACTTGTTTTACACACATTTCTGGTACACACCTACATACACACACAATACAATACACAATACACACATTTCTGTTACGAAGATACCCTTATATAATTTTCTGTTTATTGATGTCACATTCGGTATTCTGGAACATAAATTAGCCTTTTTATTAAATAAGAGGCTAAATCAAAATAATTCTTTTCTTCTTAAATTTGGAATACAATTCTACAGAAACCATTTCGCTATCAGTTTTCAAGTGAGTGAATAAACTAAGTATATAAAGAAAGAAAAGAAATACATGGGTATAAATTGGAGGTGAAAAAAACATGGGTACAAAATGATGGTGAAAAAAACATGGAGGAAAAAAAAACCCGGGCGCAAAAAGGATAAAAAAACACGGGCGTAAAAAAGATAAAAAAACACGGGCGTAAAAAGGATAGAAAAACACGGGCGCAAAAAGGAGGGAACAGTGGCAGTGGCGGAACAAGCTGACCGTCTGCCTTCCACACCACAGACTTTGTGCCGTGCCAAATTTATTCAGATGTTATATATATATATATATATTTTTTTTTCCTGAGATACGAAAGAGGAAGTAATTTGTGGAAGCAGAAGACAAACTGGATTGCCACACTCCTGTCTAGTGCCACCACGATCATCTTGACTGAAAAAAATGCTCACGTCCAGTGACGACAGGAAGGAGTCTACTGGGACGACATACTTGCAAATTTCATGTATAGAAAACCTGTTCATAACGCGCTCTCTCTCTCTCTCTCTCTCTCTCTCTCTCTCTCTCTCTCTCTTCTCTCTCTCTCTCTCTCTCTCTCTTCTCTCTCCTCTCTCTCTTCTCCTCTCTCTCTCTCTCTCTCTCTCTCTCTCTCTCTCTCTCTCTCTCTCTCTCTCTCTCTCTCTCTCTCTCATTTCCAAAGAGTGGATAGCATACTTACGTTAAGACAACACTTGCAAACTCATGTTTCGTATTGTCCCCGAAAAAAAAAGAAGTTTCCAGGAACCATAAGCAAAATTTGATGTGTCAACATGATTTTATGTATATGCTTATCACCAATTCACCTTCATATGTCATCTTCCTTCTCTACATACAACAAAACTTGATTACAATAGCCTGTTCAAATGATGGATATCATAGTTATCGGGGCGGCTGAAGCAGAAAGCTTCACTGCCTCATTTGCCTTTTATACGTTGCTGGAGAAACAAAGCGCTACCTGCTGACCAATGAGAATCAGACACACTATTTTACACCGTTCAGGACCAATCTCTAACGCCCTTCCGTGTACACACTACCTTTTTCATTCTGTCTTAAGATATTCTCAAGGCTGGTACGAAATGTTGCAAACATTAATTTATCTTTTGGAAACCTCCTTGGGACTTTAGACGTTATAAAAAGTTTATGAGGCAAATAATAACAAAAGCTGAAGCTGTATAAAGCGGAATCTGCAGTTGTCTTAATCTCGTCTGGATAAAATGAATTTTACTTCCTGGCTAGTATACTGCCATTCAAGCAAGCAGGGAGAGACATGATGAGCACAAGAGGATAACATCAAGACTAACAAAATAAAATAGCTTTCGAGTTTCGTGGAATTCTAGAATTCCTTGTGGAGATATTTTCAGCTTCCGCCCTTGCTTCCTTTTGTCGCCTTTTTCAGCTGTTAGGGCAGACGTGAGACAGTATTCCAAATTCCTGTCTCTCTCTGACAACTCGAGTAAACAATGACAAAGGCTGAGCCATGAATCTGTTTTAACATTTCTTACCCAGTAATAAATAACATTTGTTATCGTAATAGCATATTTGAGGAAACATTGTGCTGAGTTTGATATCACAGGAATGATATTAAGTTTCATGAAATAAAATTGATACAAATGTAAAAAACTAAATTCTGGCAGATAAAGATCCGTAACGTCATGATGGAAAGTTGTCTTG
>JACEEZ010022289.1:160000-208210 GCA_016584305.1 Chionoecetes opilio
ATATTATACGCAAAGATCCTCACAAAGCCAGCTATTATCCCCCTAAAAATACTATACAGGATACTAGTAGGATGGGTAAATAACAATATATGTGAATCTTGGCATAGTCTTCCTCCCCAGGCTCTGTTCGACTTGCTATCCGGATAGTGTTGTGATCTGATTGCACAAAGGAAAACAGAAATTTAATCACATCCTTTCTTATGAAACAAAATTTTAAATCAAGATGTTTTTGCGAGTACCATCTCCGACTGATTGCTCATTATGTTACTCGGGGAAAATGAAGGCTCTGCAGGATAATGCTGAATCAAGCCAGGATAGAGTACAGGGAGCGTCGATACTTTAGGACCAGAATCCTTCCTATGAGTCTATACCTGACTTGTTATATGGTGCAGAGTGAGGATCTGACAGTCTGGTTTGACGTAAGAGATGGCACCGACGGCAGCTGCAATTAATACTCCATCAAACTCATAGATCAGAGAAGTCGTCCTCTTTGATCGTTAAAGGATTGTCAGGAGAGTTATTACAAAGTTAACTCTTCATAGGCTAAAAAGAAAATCTTAGTGATGATACTGCTGGTGAAAAGAAATATCCGTACTCTTGGCAAACTTTAACTGTGCTTTTAAATCTACGTCACAATTACAAGTGCCTTTTATTTCAATACTAGCCGCAAAGCCGCCCTCCGGGCGGACTTTTTGGCTAGCTCCTGCGGAGGGCTATTGGTGGGCCTTCGGCCCACCACCTGTGTTTGGTGGGCTTTCGGCCCACCAAACATGGTCTCTCCAGATAGCCCCTTCTAACTTTCCTGAAATCATGGATGTAGAAATGTATGTATTCCCCCCACCCATTCACTCACCCATTACCCATCACCCCCCACCCATTCACTCACCCATTACCCATCACCCCCCACCCATTCACTCACCCATTACCCATCACCCCCCACCCATTCACTCACCCATTACCCATCACCCCCCACCCATTCACTCACCCATTACCCATCATCCCCCACCCATTCACTCACCCATTACCCATCACCCCCACCCATTCACTCACCCATTACCCATCACCCTCCACCCATTCACTCACCCATTACCCATCACCCCACACCCATTACCCATCACCCCCCCCATTCACTCACCCATTACCCATCACCCTCCACCCATTCACTCACCCATTACCCATCACCCCCCACCCATTCACTCACCCATTACCCATCACCCCCACCCATTCACTCACCCATTACCCATCACCCTCCACCCATTCACTCACCCATTACCCATCACCCCACACCCATTACCCATCACCCCCCACCCATTCACTCACCCATTACCCATCACCCCCACCCATTCACTCACCCATTACCCATCACCCCCCACCCATTCACTCACCCATTACCCATCACCCCACACCCATTACCCATCACCCCCCACCCATTCACTCACCCATTACCCATCACCACACACCCATTCACTCACCCATTACCCATCACCCCCCACCTATTCCCTCACCCATCACCCATCACCCCCAACCCATCACTCCCCACCCATTCACTCACCCATCACCCCACACACATTACCCATCACCCCACACCCATTACCCATCACCCCACCCATTCACTCACCCATTACCCATCACCCTACATCAAGGTTTCCTCAATTCTCGCAACCCACTTTTTTTTCACAATTCTCGCTAATAGGCTGCTAAAACAAAAAAAAAAAAAAAGTGATCGGATCATCTCATAAGTGGGCTTTCACCCATCACCCCCCACCCATTCACTCACCCATCACCCCACACCCATTACCCATCACCCCACCCATTCACTCACCCATTACCCATCACCCTACATCAAGGTTCCCTCAATTCTCGCAACCCACTTTTTTTTCACAATTCTCGCTAAAAATTCGCTTTTTAGCAATTCGCTGCTAAAAAAAAAAAAAAAAAAAAAGTGATCGGATCATTTCATAAGTGGGCTTATGACCTTCCCCTGGTCAACCTGATTCCAAAAATGTACCATATGAGGTGTTTGCGCCACGGGGGGCGGAACCTATACCACACACACAGACAGACACAGACAGACAGACAGACAGACAGACAGACAGACAGACAGACAGACAGACAGATAGACACACACTTTCGCTTATATTATTATAGAAGATATCTATGATCATTAATGGATGAAAGGCCCACGAAATTAATAGTCTACCGTCAATAACACAATAATCGCCACTACACTAATGTCACCAGGCGCCATATATTACGAATTTCAGCATCACTACAGATTTGTATGTACCACTAAAGAGGCATGCACATTAGCTTATATTATGTACCTGTCTTCAGTGGCACATACAAGTCTGTAGTGATGCTAAAATTCGCAATATTCGCCTATAAAATTCGCCTGGCGACTATAGTGTTATTGACGGTAGCGACAATTATAACCATACTTAGAGGTTACTTTTGCTGTCATGATTGCTCACCACGGTGTTATAACAATATCGCTAGTGCTAACTTCTGAAATTGTGTTAGTTTTTTCAATTTAGTTGTAAAAATATAAATAATTTAGCAAATAAATCACATAAATAATAGTGTACTAGAAATTTGGAGAAAAAAACCAAAAACATTTAGGTGAATCGTCTTGTTGGACTGGATATCACTGAGCCACCTCAGTAGAATAACTTTCTTTGCCATCGAATCCCGGCATTTAGCGTACGTCCATAAAGGAAAACACTAATTCATGAGGTTGCCCTAAACATTGTAAGTGGATCTAGAATGTCGGGTTTAATATTATATTATGTTATTATAGTTTGAAAGCGTTATTACACAGTTTCAAGGTGAAACTGCCAAGGATAGAACACCTAGTTATAATTAGAGAGAAATGAAACTGGCAGGGTTTTCTTAAGTATGAGGTCACCTTGCTGTCATGAAAATACCGAAGATGGTCACCACCAGGACTCCTCCTGATCCTAGCGTTGCCTATCCTATCCTTCCAGCCGATGAGATTCATACAGTGTGTTGCGAAAGAAGGGACAGGTAAGAGACCAGCCTGGGATGAGAATCCATGAAAACGCCACCACCAGGATCCTCGTCCAAAGACTGTTATTATGCGTGCGTGCGTACGTGCGTGCGTGTGTTTCATTCATGGAGTTGATTACGTGTCCCAGACTGACAACCGCCAGCTGTTACCCTCCCGGAAATAGCTTAGAGATTACAGACTGATCTTTGTGTAAAGTTTGGGCCTCAAGCACTAAACACACCCCATCCCCTTGCTCAAAGGGACAATAACATCGCGAGGGAAATCCCGAGCCTTAAGCGGGGCTTGAATATGACCACAGAGTAGCGCGCCACGTGTTATCTACTAACCCTGTGTGTGTGTGTCAGTGTTGTAGGTCTCGAGACTGGTCTTGGTCTCGAGACCGGTCTCGAGACCAGTTTGATGTGGTTTTGGTCTTGGTCTCGTTTGATGTGGTCTTGATCTTAGTCTCGAAGCTTCTGGTCTCGGAGTTTGGCTCGAGACCAGGTCGAGACCAGGATTAAGAAGTCCATCGCGGCGTGGGGAAGGTCGGAATTTATTATCATACACGGAGAAAAATCATGGCTGTTTTGATTCACGGCGCGCCATACAGCGTTGTACTGTCTATAGATACTGCCTGACTAGCTCTACGGTGATGATGCGTGAGCTGAGCCCTGCGAGCGCTGATAAGAGTGCGTGCGAGTGGAGAGAACATGCATGACGTGGCCATTTTCGCAGTGATAATCTCCGTTTGCACGCACGCATGTTTCAGCTCTGTTCACCTCCGTGTACTTCATATATGTGTAGGCCTATGCAATCTCCGCACCCTTCGTACACGTACACCACAGGTTTAGCAGCTCGCTTGGAAAACGTAACCACAACAATTGCTATTTTCCTATGTTTGTTCCTTCATGCCAACGAAGCAATGAAAACAGAAATATTTGACATAGATGTTCAGTTGTTCACATATTTAATTTTGTAAATATATTTCCTCCCTTATACGTTACCCTTACCCCCCTTCTACCAGAGCTCGTTAGTCGTTACATCGAGCACATCTGTTAGAAATGCTAATGTATTTAAAATGCAATTGCCACGTAATCACGTATTGCAAAATGTAACGAGTTAACGACCGAGTAAACTGTAAAATAAGAAAATTTGCAAAATGTAACTAGTAGTAAACTGTATTTGTTTGAATATACTTTGCCTATTTGCCTTCTTTCTTTTTCTTTTTACAGCAGCTAACCCATCACATGTATAGGGTATTAACTGCATGGACAAAGGTTGAGCATATAACAGTTTGGTTCACATTTAAAATTATTTTTGCATTTGATCCCTAAGACTATATGGATAATTTAATTAGGTCCGTTATATTCATAGGTACATGTATGAGACAAAAAATTAAAACCCATTCCTTACAAACAGGACAGGACAATACAATTTAGAATTTACGCAGTACAGACCAAAAACATTCAGATAATAGTCATATTTATAAAAAAATATTTGTATATGCCTGTTCTTGGTCTTGGTCTGTTTCGGAGGGTCTGGTCTTGGTCTTGGTCTCGAAGGGTCTTGGTCTCGGTCTCGGAGGGCTGGTCTTGGTCTCGGAAGGTCTGGTTTTGGTCTTGGTCTCGAAGGTCTTGGTTTTGGTCTTGACTACAACACTGGTGTGTGTGTGTGTGTGTGTGTGTGTGTGTGTGTGTGTGTGTGTGTGTGTGTGTGTTGTGTGTGTGTGTGGTGGGTGGGGTGGGGTGGGGGGGGTAGGTAGGTGTGTGTGTGTGTGTGGTGTGTGTGTGTGTGTGTGTGTGTGTGTGTGTGTGTGTGTGTGTGTGTGTGGTGTGTGTGGTGTGTGTGTGTGTGTGTTGGGGGGGGGGGTGTATTCATCTAGTTGTATTTTACAGGGCTTGAGCGACGCTCGTATGGCCCCGTCTCCGTGGCTACATTTCTTTTTTTTATCATTCATCCTTAGTGCTTAGTGTTGGCCGAAGTCACTAATCCGGGAGGCGGGTCACAAACCCCCGGCTAACTTCCGGTACCAATTCACTGCTGGGTGGACAGGGTCTCGGGTTTTAATCAAGCAGACCGCTCATCTTTCTCCGTTCCATCAGGGGATCGAACCCAGGATTTCTCGGTTGTGAACAGAGCGTGCTAACCACTACACTACGGAGTACTGCACACGAATACATGTGTGTATGTGTGTGTGTGTGCGTGCGTGTGTATGGGAAGGGGAATGAAGTCTGAGAATGAAAAAAATGTGAAGTGGCAAGCGGGAGCACATGAAGGCAAGGCGAAAGGGAGGTTGGGAGTAAGAAGGGCAAGTGTAAACACAGCAACAAACGGCGAGACGTGGAATGGTGTGTGAGAACAGTGACGAAGAATAAAGGCGTGGTGTATGTAGGTGCGCAGGCGGTGAGAAATGGCAAGGGAGAGACAACAAAACAAACAAATATGCTACGAGATAGAGATAGAGAGAAGAATAAAGGGGAGAGAGATACAGGAGGAGGTAGGTGGCAGGAGAGTGAAGAAGGAGAGAAGTGTGCAAGGAAGATGAAAAGGAGTGAGGGGAGGTAGGAGACAGCAAGCAACAGCGCATATTTCGTTTGCCACGGGACGAACAAGAGAAGTTGGCAGGAAGAAGCAATAGAGGAGAGGTGAGTGAGAAAAGCCTGAAAGGACATGAAGAGAGAAGAGATGGAGAGGAGAGAGAGAGATGAGAGAAGAGAGGGAGATGAGAAAGGAAGGAGAGAAGAGGGGAGAAGAGAGAGAAGAGAGAGAGAGAGAGAGGAGAGAGAAGAGAGAGAGAGGGAAGAGAGAGAGAGAGGAGAGGAGAGAGGAAGAGAGAGGAGAAGAGAGAGGAAGAGAGAGAGAGAGAGAGAGAGAGAGAGAAAAGAGAGAGGAGAGAGAGAGAGAGAGAGAGAGAGAGAGAGAGAGAGAGAGAGAGAGAGAGGAGAGAAGAGTAGCGGAGAAGAGAAGAGAAGAGAGCAGAGAGGAGAGGAGAGAGAGAGGAGGAGAGAGAGGAGAGAGAGAGAGAGAGAGGAGAGAGAGAGAGAGAAGAGGAGAGAAGAGAGAGAGAGAGAGAGAGAGAGAGAGAGAGAGAGAGGAGAGAGAGAGAGAGGAGAGAGAGAGAGAGAGAGAAGGAAGAGAGAGGAGAGGAGGAGAGAGAGAGAGAGGAGAGAGAGAGAGAGAGAGAAGAGAGAGAGGAGAGAGAGAGAGAGAGAGAGAGAGAGAGAGGAGAGGAGAGAGACTCTCTCTCTCTCTCTCTCTCTCATATTGTCTTCATCTCCTTCAGGCTTTTCCACTCACCTCGGTTTCCTCTATTTTCCTTTATTTTTTAGGGGTCCTTATCCACGTAAAATTAACGCGAGAGAGAATGACCAGAATAGCAAAGTTGAGGAGGAGGAGCAATGAAAGGTGGAGGCACAGTCTATAACGGTCTTCCGAACGGCTGGACGAGTTTTGGCTCACGCTGCGCACCTACGTCACGCGATCCAGGCCACCCAAGCCCTCTCGATCTGCCTCATTCTATCAGCAGCATAGCTGAGAGGCGGGTGGATCCGCTCCGTGCGCCCACGTTCATGTCCTACCATATTCTATTTCTAAGATAATATAACTAACTAACTAACAATAAAAACAACAATAATAAAAAATAAAAAATAAATACTACTCCCCATACTATAGTAGTAGTAGTAGTAGTGGTTGTAGTAGTAGTAATACTAACAATAGTAGTAGTAATAATAGTAGCAGTAGAAGTAGTCGTATAGTAGTAGTAGTTGTAAAGTAGTAGTGGTAATAGTAGTAATAGTAGTGTTAGTAGTAGCAATAGCAGTGGATAGCAACACAATTGGTATTAATGGACATGTTATTTACCAAATAAGCAGTACATGAAAATAGCAGGGCTGTAATAAACAATACTGTACAAGGCTAAGTGGCATCGTGTTGGGGCGGGGGAGGAAGGAGGGACTAGGCTGCGCCAGCTGAGTCACGTGTCAGAGTCACGTGTTACATCCTCCCCCGCCCCAACACGATGCCACTTAGCCTTTTACTGTATTGTTTATTACATCCATGCTATTTTCATGTACTGCTTATTTGGTAAATAACATGTCCATTAATACCAATTGTGTTGTTATAAGGTAATGCAATGTTCCATTGATAATGATTAAATCATTCATAATTTCACCGAGTGGCAACCGCGAGTACACACTGTATCGTCACCTGGATCGCGTGACGTCACTAAGCCCCACCCCCAACCTGCGCGTCGGATGACCGTATTAGACTGTGGGTGGAGGGAAGAAAACATAATGATGCGTATGAGGAAGTTTTCAATGAATAAACTTTATAAAACGAAATAAAGATAAAAGTAAAAAAGAACACTTCCGGAGTCTGCGTCTTCAATTACTCATTCACCTTTTTTTTTTTTCATTACTTCTTTTACTACTGCCGTTTGTTCCTCGTATGTTCTCTCTCTTCTCCCTTAATGATTGCGTACTGGTTCTTTGTTCTCGGAGTGCATTAAGTGAACGGTGATGGATAAAAGGGGAGAAAGACAGGAAATGGCTGACAATCTACTTGCGTTCTATTTCCTCTCAATGTTTAGCAGCTCATCGATGGAGTATTGGAGTAACTTGAAGTAAAGTTCAGTTACACACTTAACCCCTTCACGCCAAGATCTTTCCTTTGCTATAAAAAATTGTCTGTTGTTAGCCATAAAATTACGAAAAGTAACTGAATATACCAAATTAACTAGTGGACAAAGATACTAAGCAGGTCATAACTATAAAATACTGCTTATATCTATTAAAATCATCAAATGGTACCCAAATTACAATGGAAATTACGTTCTGGGTCTCAAGGGGCTTAGAAGTCGCTTGTGAGTGAGTTATTTGAGAAGAAAATAAGGGGCAAGATGACTTAGATACCGATTGGAGCCTGTACTATGCATGTCATACTCCATTAAATTATTGCCTACAGTAACAATAACAAAGAAATTTCATATTACAATTTGATTACGTATACAGTACAAAGATGGATCAATCGCCACGAGCAGTGAGGATAAGGCCTCTCTCCTCACTGATTTATTCACCAAGAAAATGATGGTTGATGACCCGGGAAGATCTCCACCTCACCTGCCTCAGGAAACTGACCGCACTGTCACCTCTGTTCTGGTGACGTCAGAGCAGGTTGAGCGGCTGATCAGTGCGGTGGATGTGTACAAGGCCCGGTTCACACTTCACGTTTTTGCTGTCCGTAGTCTACGAGCAACTTGTCATCAGTGACGGCACAGTACGTCATAGTGACGTCACTCCCTGCCTGTGTAGTGTGAACCAGGCTCCGCACGACCACATCACTGGAGCAGTGATGACGTCACTGACCTTGAGAGACGCGCGTCCCAGGCTCACATTATTCGGAGCTCCCAATTCTTTATATGGGACTGCGGGAGTGACGGGGTGACGTCACTGTGACGTCACTGATCGCCACGCCCACGTAGACACGGACAGCAAAAACGTGTAGTGTGAACCCCGCCTAAAGCTATCGGCCCGGATGAAGTCAGCCCACGGCTCCTCAAACCATGGAGGTATTCTACCTCCATGCCTCAAACACTGCGCCAAGGAGCTGTCAAGTCCTCTCTCCACTGTCTTCAAGTCATGCCTGAGGGAAAACAAGTGGCCCTTAATATGGAAGGAGCCGCGTGTGGTTCCCGTCTACAAGAAAAACTCGAGGTCAGAGCCCAGCAATTACAGGCCCATCTCCTTACTCTCTGTGGTGGGCAAGGTGCTGGAGCAAATAGTGGCTTTAGTAATATGTCAACACCTGAGTGAAAACCATCTCCTCTCAGACAGACAGTTTGGCTTCAGGCCCGGCCGCTCCACAACAGACCTCCTCATGCTCCTCTCCAAAGACTGGCAGGACGCCCTAGATGAACGCCTGGATACACTTGTGGTGGCCCTGGATATTGCTGGAGCCTTTGATAAGGTCTGGCACGCGGGGCTTATTGAAAAGCTTTGCGCCAAAGGTATCCAAGGTGACCTAATACTGCTGCTCGAAGATTACCCCCAGGGAAGGACCCTTCAGGTGGTGATCAACGGGCAGTCATCACGGCTTTCCCCCATACAAGCCTCAGATCCACACGGTTCCGTGCTGGGCCCAATCCTGTGGAACATATACATCGATGACCTCCTCCGGCAGCTACCAACAGTGGCAGCTTATGCTGACGACTGCACACTTTCCCGCTCTTACTGCCGCACCGACAGCCAGCGCGCCGTCAGTGAGCTGAACAGGCAGCTCAGACTGGTGGAGGAGTAGGGAGAGTCGTGGCAAGTCAGCTTTGCATCGGAGAAGACACAAGCGATGGTCATTTCACGGTCCCCAGCTGCTTCTCAAGCCGTCTCAGGACGATTGTGTTTTGGAGGCAAGACACTGCCGCTCCAGGATCACATTAAGATTCTGGGAGTGTCTGTGGACCGTGGCCTGCGCTTCGATCACCACGTTGCTGCTGCTGTCCACCAGGTCTCTCTGCGCGTGTCTGTCCTGCGGAGGGTGGCGGGAAGCCTCGACTCACACGAGGCATCTTCACGTTGTACAAGGCCCAGATACGGCCGTGTATGGAGTATGGTGCCTTGTCATGGATGTCGAGTGCAGCCACCCACTTGAACAGACTGAATGCAGTGCAGCGACGTGCCCTTCGACTGGTGGGGATAGAGGAGGACCAACAGTCGTGTCCTGGCGTGACATCGCTGGAGCACCGCCGGGACGTGTCAGCGCTGGTGGTGTGTCACAAAGCTCAGGTGCAGGAGGTCCCTCAACTCAGCTCGCTCAGGCTTCCTCCACGTGCTGTGCAGAGATGGTCAAGGACTACACCCTTGAATGACGTGCTTGTGAAGGTGCCGCGATCACACTCGAGGCAGCACCAGCGCACCTACACAGCCAGGACATCGCGGCTGTGGAACATGTTCGCGGCAGCCACACCTGACGTACAGAACATGTCCACACACCAAGTGAAATTGGCTGCCCACAGGTGGCGTGAAACTAAAACGTCCCCGCTAGTGATGTGATGGTTTTATTGACACTTATGAATATTTTAGTAAATATAGCATGAAATATTCCCTGTAGGTATTGTATATTGTATGCTATGATCTTATTGTATATCCCTTTTTATGTATAGGCTTTTAGAATAGTTGCACATACAACGTGTAACTTTAAGCCTTATTGTAATTTTTGTTTAAAAAAGAAAAAAAAAAAAAAAGCACATTTAATCTTATGTGGATAAAACCCCCGAAAAATAAAGAGTGTATGTAATATCGCGCGGTGAATGCTGGCGACTGTAATTAGCCAGTAAGGGAATTCAAACAAAAGAGTAAAAGGTGCATTAAGGCAACCATGTCAATTTACAAGATGTTAATAACGAGATGAGGATCGCAATGCACTCTAATAAGGATGCTTCTCTTAGTCATGCGGGAAATAAACCAAGTAAAAACATAAACACTAGGTAAGTTTTGAGAGAGAGAGAGAGAGAGAGAGAGAGAGAGAGAGAGAGAGAGAGAGAGAGAGAGAGAGAGAGAGAGAGAGAGAGAGAGAGAGAGAGAGAGAGAGAGAGAGAGAGAGAGAGAGAGAGAGAGAGAGAGAGAGAGAGAGAGAGAGAGAGAGAGAGAGAGAGAGAGAGAGAGAGAGAGAGAGAGAGAGAGAGAGAGAGAGAGAGAATTATGGTGGCGGGTTGTCCTTTACCAGCTCCTCTATATTGTTTGTAGCTATTTCCGCTGAAAGGTAATGAAAGACTTGGTAGTGGTAGTGGTGGTGGTGATGGTGGTGGTGGTGATGATGGTGGTGGTGGTGGTGATGGTGGTGGTGGTGGTGGTGGTGGTGGTGGTGTTGCTAAATATACAGTAAGGGGAACGGTGGATGGAGAACGCGTGCGTACCCAGACTCGGGTTTAATTTTCGATTTCACTGCACTCTTCCCTTCCAGGCTTTAAACCATTTGAAAGTAAGAACAAAAAAGCGACGGTGTTTTCAAGTTTACCAGTATAGCCTAGTGGTTGGAAGAGGCAAGACACTGGATAAGTCTTGCATTAGGGTGATGAGCTGGCGGGGCGCGAGAATGTGTATCGAGCCTCCCACTGCATGTGAACCACCTGAGGCGATGCGAGGCTCACATTTCGCCAGTTATGATGGAGTATGTCTGCGGTGGCTTTAATGAAAGGCAACACGCGATGTAGAAGTAGTAAATGAAGTTTGAATGCTTTGTTATAAGAAATAATTAAGTAAATGAAAAAACAAAAAGATCAAGTTTAGATTTCATATATACTAAAAAAATAACGCGCGTATCAAAATCTCTATCACCGGGATTGATAACTCAAGGAAGGAGAGAAAGCACATTATAAGTTGATTGAGTGAAAATTGTAAAGCTTATAGACTCCGAAGGGGCATGATGCTGCGCTCTTAAAAAATATAAGGATCATAAAAAAGCAACAAAAGTGGTGAGTGGAAAAGTTGAATGTAATTAAAGACCAGAAAGTCTGAATCTTGATGGCAAATTAAAAAAGTTTTCTCAATGAGGCCGGGAAAGTTGACAGGTCAATCAAAGGTAAACATCCTACAGAATAACGTAGACAGTTATAGAGTTTTCGCCGCGCTTGAATGAAGTTTGTGCAACTAAATTCTGTGGAGTTCTCAGAAAGTGGTTATCTGCGAGCGTGCACGGACGCACGCGCTGGGGCCCAGCTCGCGTGGGCACGGCCTCGGTGAATGACACAATTCACACCCACACACACCCACACCCACCCACCCACACACTCACACACGCCCACACAAACAAAGCAAGTAAGTGTTTATTGCCCACAATTTCAGCTAGGTACACTTAATTTCAAGCAATCATAAGTAAGAACATAATAAATTGAAACCGGTTGATTAAAAAACAATTATGATCCATAGAGTAAACAGTTTTGAAGAAAAAAATCTGATCTGGATTGGAGTCTGTATAGGACACCTTAACCTTACCAAAGTCACCTTAAAAGTTTACAGTTCAAATTTGATGGACAAGTGAGTATTGAGGACATGAGAGGAGCGTCAAGGGATACGTAACCTGGACACCGCGCGGCGATAAAGGCACAGCATTATTGGGTAATACTGTGGTTTGCTCGCCGAGGCATTACGAATCTCAGGACTCTAACAAATTATCCCCAGTGCAGCGGGATATTCTTTTCTTATGATCTTTTAACCTGAGTATTCTTTGGTGCTGGAAATTCTTGACAAAAGTTAGGATCTAATGGTCACTAATGGTTAGGATGGAGGAGGATAGGGCTTTCACAGCTTCTGATGTGTTTATTCTTTTAATTATATTGTTGGAGAGGAGGACTTAAGCGGTGCAGTTGAGCAGGTTAAGCTACTTTAACCTTTTCATATTATTGGAAATGCAGTGTCTTCTTACGGAAAAAATCACTTGTAAGTCTGCAGCCAAGAAGCAGAGGATATTTTGGGCCATTTTACCCAAAAATACACAAACACAAGAAAAGTATAAATACACAAAACACAAAAATACGCAAAACCGATTTAAAAGATCCATTCCCTATTTCATTTGGATGATTATATAAAAAAAAAAGAAGCTTGGACATTATAATTATGATATTTGCCGATTTGGCTCGTGACATTTTTTCAATGATAATAATTTTGATTTGCCTCAAAAAAATTTGTTCGTACAAACGATTTAAGAAAATTCTATATATCTGAAACGACAAAAACATCAGCTTGACAATTACTCTACAACGGGACACAGACTGAACCCCTAATGATGATCTGTCTTTCTAGATAAATCTTAACCGAACCTTCACTAACCACCCGCGTTACTATACACTCGCCATCTCTTAATTATACCGTTCTGATGCATTCCCATCTATCTCACGTACTTCGGCAAATTTTTCTTTCTTAAAGGTTCTCGACTTTCACGGGTTTACTTGCACGAGTATTCCTTCATCTTTACGCTCTTACTCCCCTTCAAGCAGAGCAGTCAATTAATGATTCAGTATCAGATCCTTGTAACGATTTATAAATGGTAATTTCACCTAATTCTCATTGCGCCCTACCGTCTGACATGTTTCTTTTAGTACATAGATTAACCATATATTCTTACTAGTCCTTTCCTCTTGGTATAATTATATAAATAATGTTTCTGCGATGTTCCCCCGCCATTCATCATAACTTCTCTGTGAGCCGGCTGCATATATATTCGCTTTGCTATTGTTGTACTCCTTCCATAATCTCTAAACCATCATCAGTACATGCAATTGTATCCCGTAATCTCTGGTCCATTCTCTACAGCAGTGATCATCAATACCTGATTCGTAACCTAACAACTAAATAACATCTTTGCCATCTTGTGTTGCTTTTTATTTTACAAATTGAAAATGTTCACTTGTTTATTGTCTTTTTTACATCAATCTCTCAGTCTATGGTCCATCAGCGGGTAATTCTGCAGATCTTCACCCACCCACCTACTCACAAAAAAAAAAAAACCATGATAGTCACATTCCTCATGACAAATTTCTCTTTCTCATACAAAGCAAAATAATTTGTGCCTGCATTAATTTTCTTCACAATTCTACATCCAATTATACGTCCCTACAAGAGTCTTCTTCCCTTAAGCTCCGTCCACACAAGCGGGTAAAGCCCGCCGGGCAGTGCCCGTCACGGGGAAAAGCCCGCGGGCACACTGAAACTGTCGTCCACACAGCAGAGCCTGCCTGGCCCAGTCAGGGGCGAGCAGCTGGGCAGCCAGGCAGTGTAGCCGTTCTCTATTCAGGAAGACTGTGTGCGGTACGGCAACAATGCGAAGCAGGAAGGACCGTAAGAAGCTGGCACTGTGTATCATTGCTATGTGTCTGAAAAATAAGGACAAAGTGGAGAAAAAGAAGTGGCTCCACTTCTCCACTCCAAAGCTCCACATGTAACCTCGTATGTCTGGCAGCGACGCACTGCCGGGCGCGGCAGGCAGTGCCTGGTGAAATCGCTCACCTACCATCACGGGCATTTTACTCGTTTGCCCGCGGGCACAAGTGGTGAGCCCGTCAACAGGCAAACTGCTCGTTTGTGCCCGCGGGCAATGTGGACGGACCTATACACTCGGATGTAATAAAAACAGTTAAGTAAGATAACAACAAATTGATAGTATACAAAGATGTCAATTCATTCTAATCTAACAATGTATAAGCGTTTATTTGCTTAATAATTGTGTCTGTATTTTTCATGCGCCGCGCGAATGAGTTAGAAAGAGAGAATGAGAGAACACAAATGAGAGAATAATGAGAGAGATAATGAGAAAAAGAGAACGTGAATGAGAGAAAAAGAGAGCACGAGCGAGAGGCAAACAAGCAAGAAATCACATACACACACTCACACACGCAAAATACGGCAACATTAATCTCTCTCCACATCCCACCCCAACACTTTATTTCCGCCTCCACACCAAGCCTCCCGCACACCACAACGCCACCGTGGTTCACATGGAATTTAATTTTGCCGTCTGCTGAAGCGGTTTCAAAATTAGCTTCATTTTTACTTTTGTAGAGTCGCTCACGAAAAGTACAAATTTGCCTAACACTCGAAATGTGCATATGATCAAATACCTTCACATTAATTAGCTGTGTGTGTGTGTGTGTGTGTGTGTGTGTGTGTGTGTGTGTGTGTGTGTGTGTGTGTGTGTGTGTGTGTGTGTGTGTGTGTGTGTGTGTGTGTGTGTGTGTGTGTGTGTGTGTGTGTGTGTGTGTGTGTGTGTGTGTGTGTGTGTGTGTGTGTGTGTGTGTGTGTGTGTGTGTGTGTGTGTGTGTGTGTGTGTGTGTGTGTGTGTGTGTGTGTGTGTGTGTGTGTGTGTGGGGTGTGTGTGTGTGTGTGTGTGTGTGTGTGTGTGTGTGAGAGAGAGAGAGAGAGAGAGAGAGAGAGAGAGAGAGAGAGAGAGAGAGAGAGAGAGAGAGAGAGAGAGAGAGAGAGAGAGAGAGAGAGAGAGAGAGAGAGAGAGAGAGAGAGAGAGAGAGAGAGAGAGAAGAGAGAGAGAGAGAAGAGAAACATAGATGAAGAGAGAGAGAGAAGATATAGAGAAAGACATGAAGAGAGAAGAAATAAGCTACGAAGAGAATACATTTTCTGAAGTATATAAAGACATGAAAAGATAAGCTACAACATTTGAAAAGTACACACATGTCACCTAGTACCTACACACACACACACGCATACACACAGACAAACACACACACACACACACACACACACACACACACACACACACACACACTAGGGTACTCCGTAGTATAGGGGTAGCACGCTCGGTTCACAACCGAGAAGTCCCGGGTTAGATCCCCGGGCGGAGCGGAAACAGATGGGCTGTTTTCTTAAAACCCGAGCCCCTGTCAACCCAGCAGTGAATGGGTACCGGGTGTTAGCCGGGGGGTTTGTGACCCGCCTACCGGGGTGGTGGCTTCGGCCAACTCTAAACACTAAGGATGGATGATAAAAATGTTGATATGGAGACGGGGCCATACGAGCGTTGCTCAGGCCCTGTAAAATACAACTAGATGAATACAACTAGATGAATACACACACCCACAGAGACGCAAAGGCGCGCACGCACACATAATCGCTATGTAATCGCCAGCATATTGCTTTAATCTTTGTTGTTTATTGTTGGGCTGCGTTCACGCAAAAAATAAAATTCTGAACTAGGAGTAAGCAATAACCATTCACACACAAACACAAAAGAAACACACACACACACAATCCCACACACACACACACGCAAAAAACACACACTCCGTGTGTCTCAGAGGTAAGAGCCTTGACGCGCTCTCTGGTCTCTGCTTAATGGATTTTTCATTTAAAATACGGGCAGTTACTGTCCCCCTTGAGAAACCGGATGGGGCGTGTGTGGTGTGTGAGGGCACAACCTTGCTTAAAGATCGGTCACACACTTATGAGGTCAAAGCTGTTTCCAGGAGGTAAGAGGTAGAGATCGCATGTCTTTCGCATGATGCGTGATGATGGGCGTAGGTGAAGCACAGAACACACACAAACAAACACACACGATCTTCATGGTTTAGTGGTTAATAGCGTGTGTAGGCCACTCTATGGTACCACGTTCAACCATGCTCAAGGGATTTTTCACTGGTAAATGTGACCATTTATATCTTGCCTTTGAGCAAGTGGGAGTGTGTGGTGTGAGAGATCCCATCTTTACCCTATAGTTTCGGTCTCTATGAACTCTAAGTCCTCACTGGAAGGGTAACAAATGGTGAATGCGTGACCAGTGTGTGATCAGGCCGTGGGTGAAAGAAGAAATTTACACACACACACACACACACCGCACACACACACATACACTGCCCATGTGATATAGTTGGTAAAGTTTTTGTGTGGGTCACTTGAGGCGCGCAGGTCCGAACCCGGCTCACAGCTCGAAATCTGTCCCTGTAAACGCGGGCAATACTCTCCCTCTACGCACACTGTCTACAGCAAGGGGATGAGGTGTGTAGTGGGGGATGTTCCAGATTTACACAAATAGCTATCGATCTGTATGTATGTATGTATGTATGTATATATATATATATATATATATTATATATATATATATATATATATATATATATATATATATTATATATATATATATATATGAGCTCCAAACTCTTTCCGGGAGGGTTAAATATGGAGTTGTATGTATGATGTTGTGCTACGATGTGCTACTTATTGTATTGGTTGGCATGTCTTGCTTAATTTGATGTGTTGCGTGGTATCATGCTACATTATAATAATGATGATGTTATTTGTGTCTTGCTATAAGCGGTGGTGTGTTCCTCTTGTATTGTCATGATCCGTGTTGTGTGTTGTGTTCTGTCATCCACATAGTCTCGTCATGTGGTATGTTGTGCTGAGTCTCTCTTCGGGAATAGAGAAATTCCGCCCACAGTTTTTCAGGCATTTATGTGTTGCATTTTTTATCAGCTTTCGTATGATTTTATCTTTACAATATTTTCTTTCAATCTAATCTTTTCAATTGTTTGATTCCATTATTAATATTTTTTTTAAAGCCTGCAGTTAAAGTCTTTCCATAAATTTAGCTAACAAAGAAATTTGTATCGTACTAACTGAGCCATTTTTTCCACCTGCAAGGAATTATTTAATAATTCACTGTTGCAAAAATTATTCCTCGTCGCCACCATGACATATGCCCCATTGATGCCGCGCTCGATGTTCGTATAAAATCTAATGTGAAGGATTTGCCCGGCCTTCATCCATGTTATTCTATGAATCAGGGCTGCCTCGGGGAGTTGATTCAATAAATAAATATTTGTTGAAGCCTTTTTATGCGTATAACAGAATTACAAGATTACAAAACAGATGTCAAAACACAACTGGAAAATGTAACGCAATAACTTATATTAAGAACTTTACTAGTAAGCATAAGCTACTGAACTGGTCTGTATTCTGGGACTGAGAGTGCTGTGAAGTGTGGGGCAGGTGTATCCAGCTTCTTTCCTGTGAATACAGGAGTGAGGCAAGGGTGCGTCCTTGCCCCATCACTTTTCAACGCTTGTATGGACTGGGTATTGGACAAGGTTGTAGATCAAAGTGATTGTGGAGCATCCGTCGGCAACACCAAGATCACTGATCTTGTTTTTGCCGATGATGCAGTAATCTTTGCTGAGTCACTGGAGGTCCTGGTGATGGCTCTCGAGGCGCTGCACGAGGAGGCAAAGCCTTTGGGACTTGAGGTCTCCTGGCTCAAGACCAAGGTCCAGGTGTTTGGAGACTTACTAGATGAAGCAGTACAGTCTGTTCATGCGTGTGGCGAGGACATTGAGATCTTGGAAAGTTTTACATACCTTGGTAGCGCAGTCCATAATGACGGCGGGTCAAGTCAAGAAGCCTTACGGCGGATTGGCATAGCCCACGGTGTTATGGACTCGCTCAGCGGGAGTATTTGGCGTTGTCGGTACCTGTGCAGGAGGACAAAGATCCGGATCTTCAAGTCGCTTGTGATCCCTGTCTTACTCTATGGTTGTGAGACATGGACACTAAATAGTGACTTGAAGAGACGAATCAATGCCTTTGATAATAAGTGTCTTCGCAGAATCATGGGGTATCGCTGAGATGATTACGTGTCAAATCAGCGATTGCACGGTGAGACTGAATCGAGGCCTATTACCTGCATAGTCCGTCAGCGCCAACTTCGGCTATATGGGCATGTGGCACGCTACCCTGAAACCGATCCTTCCCATCGGGTTGTATCTGTAAGAGACAATCCGGCGTGGAGGAGGCCAAGGGGGCGCCCACAAGGCTCGTGGCTGGGGCAAGTTGATGTTTCTTGTCGAGAGCTGCTTGGTATGGGAAAGGAGCCTGCATGGGAACTCGCTCGTGGTGACCCCCGGGAGTGGCATCGTAGGGTGGGCGAGGCGACGCGCCCCCCGGCGTATGCCCCCAATGATTGATTGATTGATAAGCTATGAAAATTAAGTAACACTTTTCGATGTAACAGGATGAAGATTTAATATAAGATAATTTTAATAATATAATATAAGATAAGATAATAAATAAGATAATTAATTTAATATCCAAATTTAGCAAGATGGGTGGAAAAGAGGGACGCAATAATTATTAAGAATGAAGATTAGCGGCAACAAATGGCGACCAAAAGTATAAAACACGTCTAGCTATAAATAACATAATTCTATATGTTGTTCTACATAATTCTCTATAGCTATGTACTCTCATATACCGTAAAAACGCAAATGGCTAACACACTTTAATTCATTCCTACCTCTTTACAAGGGCTGTATAACATAACAATTGCATCGTTTCTCAGGTAAATATTGATCGTACATTATATTACAACATTTATGACCAACATGACTTTTATATTCGCGTATTTGTCTCGATATATTTTTTCAGTTACTGATGGTTGTTTGGGTGTGCGCCCTTTTCCTTTCGTTTGTGAAAATTGTGATTGCTGTTGCTAGCTTACAACTTTCTCGACTTCGTCTTGTTGTTTGGCTTATTGATCCAAGATTATAGTTTTCAAATCTCCTTGAACGTTTTGAAGATCAGATTGCCGCGACATGATGACTTAGTGAAGGAGGATTGGGAGGAGGAGAGAAGGAGGAAGAGATAGGAGAAGAAAGAAGGAGGAAGAGGAGAATAAGGAGATGGTGGAGGAAGAGAAGGAAGAGGAGGAAGAGAAGGAGGACAAGGAAGAGGACGAGGAGAAGGAAGATAAATTTCTTACTAAGAGTTAAACTTACTAAAAGGAGTTACTAAAGCCGTACGTGAGACTTAAACTGTTTCAAAACTCTGTAAGAAGGAAAATAATTTATAAGACCACAGGAGGATGAGATCATTTATAATTCATAAGACGATGATGTATTGAAATGTGACATTAAAGAGATGAGTATTCGAAAAAATACTAAACAGGACAAACGAGTACGACACGTTTATTTTTTGTGCGTGTGGCAATTTATCTTGAGCTTCATATCAATACAAAGTTAGTATTTTCTTGGTGAAGCACTGCACGATAACAGGCGGCGGTTACCAGACTTTATATTGATAAGTACGCGTATAGTCGATAGGGAGCCTCGGAACCTAACAAGCTCGGTTGGAGAGCTATGTCGTAATGAACGGGGAGATGTGCCGTTACTCCTTCCATACACATCACACACACAATGATTTATCTTAATCAAGTTATAAATCAATGTCTGGAAGTGTGGCAACAACGCTGTGACTTATGCTCTGTTAAGATTAGTGTAATTTCACATAGCATGATTACATACCAAACGCGCACATTAGTAGCAGATAAGCTGGTTGGTTTCCCATCGGTACCTAAATGTAGGATTCTATGTGTACATATGGTACGACTAGTATTGCAGGATGGGTAAGGAAAACAGGGCGAGGGTTGTGTATTTATTTTTTCGACTAGTTTCGCCATACAAAAGACAGTTCCCCTTCAGTTCAGTTCCCCAGAATGATGTATTTTGTAAGGCGAAACTAGTCGCGAACAATACAATATTCAACCCTTGCCCTGTCTTCACTACCCATCGTGGAATTGTAGGATTATATTCTACACAACCTTGACTTATTCAGCCAATTATTTCATTATCTGAACAGTGTTTTATCCCTATTAAAGGAATAATGAAAATCATAGATGTTTCTCGAGTATAGCTCCTCAAATATTCTATATTTAAATTGCTAAAGCACCATCTGTGAACTTCACGATCTAAGACAGCAAAAAACAGCACTGAGTAAAATCAAGGCTTAAGGATCAAAGGAAGCGTGTGGAATGCATATGTCTGTACTAGGGTACCTCTATAAGATAATCAAATCTTAATAGAGAGAACCTAATCTATACCAGAGACAATCATTCCCATTAAGTACTTTGAACGGAGAGAAGAGACACTGAAGCAATAATAATTTCGTGGAAAATCAGTTTTATACAGCCAAAGCTCCGGCAAAATTGTGGTGCCTGATGCTCCTTGCTTGGCTGGGTCCAGAGCCGCTCTGGAGTGAAAGGACTAAGTGCGGATATAGAGTTATGTTTGGAGGAGCCTAACCAGGGCCGTTTCTAGCCTTTTGGGGGCCCTATGCGAAATGCTGTTTGGGGCCCCTATTTTGTACAACTATGGTTGTGGGATTCCAAGCCCTCTATAGTGGTCCGGGGGCACGCCTTTAATATTTGAATGCATCAATCTGGTGCACTTCATGAGGAAAAGAGGCTTGATTCATGAGAAAACTTTAACATCTATTTTTCTCACAAATTCAAATCAAACATCTCAAGTTGACCCCAGCAATGTAAACCTATAGATAATGATAATAAATGGGACACACTGGGGCTCCCCTACAGGATTTACCGAATCTGCATCATAATATCTCTTAAATGCGCATAAATGAGACAGATGCTGCAATTTCCTTAATTAAAATGGTTATTTTAAATGTTAGGAAATGTTAAACTTATTAAGGAATCAAAATGTAGGCAAACATTGCAACTGATAATACTAAATATATGAAAATTTCAGTAGATCTATCAATACTCAACACACATATTAGCTTATATGAAAAAACTAATAATGGCAGCTTGGGGGCACCTTGTTGGCTTCGGGGCCCTATGCAACCGCGTAGTTCGCATATAGCAAGAAACGGCCCTGATCCTAACTGAAAGGAAAGCTTAAAGGAATAAGCAGACTGGTTCGAGGATAAGAAATTGTCAAGGATGTTGGGCGAATGAATCTAAGAGATAAAAAATACAGACACGAGTGGTGCACCATTTGTTGAGAACATGGAGGAGAGCTAAGTATAAGTGTCTTTACCAAGTTGGTCAATACAGGAAGTCCGCAGAGTTTTCAATGGAAGATGATGGATAAGGCTGCAGCTGAACAAAGAAATGTCTCCTACTATAGCGCTTTCAAAGAAAAAAATAGTTTCACTTTAGAAATCACGTCGAAGATTTTTTTTTTACATAACATAAGATATTGAGTAATAAATATAGCACATATTAATCTAGTAATTAGTGACAATAAAGTCTTAGCCATGGCAGATGATGGAAAATTCCTTAAATTCCAGGACGTGGGTACCAGAGCATTTGACAAGAATTAAATAATGCATATACAAATATACAACCGCAACAGACAGATCCGGTTTGAAAAAGAAATTATGGAAAGTAGGAGTGACCCAAAAAATGATAAAAAAAACCACTCTCTTCGGGAACTAATGTATGTAACTTGTTTTCATGGCGGTTTCCTTAGCCTAATGTAAAAATTGCTAATAAAATTAACACTGTCGCCACCTGTTTCCAATGCATTCATTTTCATATGGCTTTGAATCTCTATTTTCAGATTCATAATTCATATAAATCTTTGGCATCATATAAAAATTAGCTTCACCGGCCAATTGGAAAAATATGCAATCGGTCACACGTATGGTAGGCCGCACCAAATGATATCCTTGTTATTACGAGCGAGCGCGAAGCGCTCGTGAGTCCTCACTCACTCGGATTTTTCCGGGATAAGCGGCCGACCCGACCGACCATCACGCTTTTAAGGAGCTTATATCTTTGGAATCCCGATTGACAAGCGTTCTTCGCTATCTGATAGCCCCATTCCATCCCTACAGTTTCAGCGTAAAAAGGCAAAGGTAAACGGAGTTTAGATGACAGCAGACAAATTTCCTTGCTATCGAGAGTCCGGGTGACGCCGTACGTGCACGTGCGGCACGTAAGTACCCGATTGACAAGCGGTCTTCGCTATCTGATAGCCCCATTCCATCCCTACAGTTTCAGCGTAAAAAGGCAAAGGTAAACGGAGTTTAGATGACAGCAGACAAATTTCCTTGCTATCGAGAGTCCGGGTGACGCTGCACGCGCACGTGCGGCGGGTTTCTACGAGCTCGCTCGTCCTTCGCCGATTAAGGCGTCTTACTGGTGGTACGTGTTTGGAATTATCCTAAACAAACTCCTGCAACTAAAGTGGAAGTAAATAATGGGTTAATTTCTTAAGATGCACATGTGGTAAGAAGGACAATGTTTTGAGAGCCCTGGACGATGGAAAAGGTGGACTTTGACCGGGGATGAAAGGCTGAAGTTGAGAGTTGGGGGGGGAGGAGAGCGCGAGAGAGCGAGAGCGAGCGAGAGCGAGAGCGAGAGAGAGAGAGAGAGAGAGAGAGAGAGAGAGAGAGAGAGAGAGAGAGAGAGAGAGAGAGAGTAACAAAGGAAAATCAAGCAGCGATGGAGAGCCGGGAGACTGGTAAAAAAATAGTTTATAAAGGAGACAGAATACTTAAAACGATCGAAGCCTCCTCCTTTTTCTGTACATACACACCAACAATAAAGAAATCCTCTGATACTGCATGCCTTCCTGCGTTCCTGGAAAGAATTGAAAAAATAGAAAGGTCACAAAAAAAGAAAAAAAAATGGATTGCCTAATCGGCATTTGTTATTTCGTTGCCAGCAAGTACGTCCTCATCATCCCTATACTTGCCTACTTTAACTGGAAAATCTTAAATGTTCCTCAACTGACGTAAATTTTTGAAAACCTTGATATGAATGTTGTCTAACAGTTTATCACATATGACGCAAGTGAAATGATAACCTTAACGAATGATAAACGTCTTTAACACAAGATTGTATAGATAATGCATTCTATTGTGATGAACTATTGAGTTTGATTTAGTTTCATGTCATTCTTTGATTTTCAGAATGAGGCAAAATCAGCAAACGACAAAACAAAATCAGCAAACAGTTTCCTAACAAAGCTTACAACGTCCGCCAAGCTCTCACATAAACATAATAAAGTTTTATCAAGAATATAGCTGTAGTAAATCAGCTTTCCGTTCCAAATTCCTTGTTAGTGTTTATAAATAATACCACAGTCCTGGTCGAACGAAAATCAGTGAAGTAAACAAAGCAGAGCTCAGGAAAATCCCATCTACCACAAAGAGGCCGCTGCAGGCATGGATTTGTAGACACACTAACCGACAATTTGGGTTATTTACCATACGTATGTTGGATGTATAATTTAATTCTTACCAAATGGATCAAAACGCTTATAATGTGATAAATTACACCTTCCTGTAATGGTTTTGAATATACTGTATTCACCACTCCATTACATCGTGCCCATACGTCCATTTCTTGAAGTTCAGAAATTTGCATAACAAGCTTACTTGATGGCACACACTTTATAATTTAGTTAACGAAGAGAGATCAGCCGAGGAATCATTACTCTTCGATCCCATCAGCTGGAGACCCGGCAACCTTGTCCCCTAAACACCGGAAGCAGGAAAAGGAGTAACTCTGCTTCAATCAGGCAGATTAGAGCATTTGCTTCCTGCAGTATGAGCCAAGCGCGACCCGAAAAAAATTTCGTTGCAAGACTCAGGTAATGGATTAAACTTAGAAAAAATGTTAAACTTTCGTGTACCCAATCAGAGGAGAAAGCAACGTAAGTATGTAATAGTAAAATAATCTACTAAAATTATTCTGCACTGACAAATTTTCATTTTTTCTTATGTTATAACACATCAACATTTCGGGTAACTGCTCCTCTGCAAATGTTTCCCAAATGCAAAACAAACTAATCATTATTAACCTCTGATTTATACATATCTTGAAATATTATCCAATTTATTCAGACATTATTGAAATTAAAGTTCAGTAGATACTAGCGAAACCTAATGAAGGATATGCATCAACAGTGGATCTACTTTTCCACTTCATTAGCTTCCATTTCAACTGACTGGCGGTATGTAGCCTCGTATCTACGCAAGACACGTCGATGGGGAAAAATATACTGATTGGAAACATATGTAAACCGAAATGGACTTAAAAACACTTGCGGAATGAACTTTCACTTCTCTGATACACATTTTGGACAAGGACTTTAATACTTGAACATATTGAGCCAGTTTTTGTAAATCTGTGGGTCGGTTTTTAAGTAAATCCATATGGTGAGTCAAGTAATAGTTTGATAAAATGTGAGATACAAATGATTTTTGTGATGCGTATGAACTCTCGACTCTGAAATTCTTACATGAACACGAAACATGTCCATATCTTGTATATAAAAAAATCACACGCAGTCTTGCATAGTAAGTCCCGCGTAGGACTTAGCGGATCAAGATCAGGCACGAGTGAACGTGGCCGCCCAGGGTGAAGGCGGGGCGGCACCTGCAGCACAGCATAACACCCTCCTGACAGAGTGCAGCAGGTGCGTTGTGTTGAGTCACTCAGCTTTAAGATCAGCTTGCCTGCTCCTGCAGTGCTTGCAAGGCCTTTCAAACCTTTGATAGACAACACTCAGCCTTTCTTGAATATCAAATAGTGTTCGTAAATTTTCCAAATATATATTGACATCAACCATAATCTCTCTTCATATGAAAAAGGAAAACAATTAACACACTCATAAGCATTCTATCATTCATGAGCACCCTTTAGCTCTTCTAAACAGGGTGGAGTCTGAAGCTTTTCGTCTCATCAACTCCCCTCCTCTAAGTGACCGTCTTCAATCTCTCAATCACCGCCGCAATGTAGGTTCTCTTGCTATCTTCTACCGCTATTATCATGCTTACTGCTTTTCTGAACTTGCTAACTGCTTGCCTTCCCCACCCTTCCCGCCCCCTCTCTGCACAACACTTTCTACTTACTCCCATTCCTATTCTGTCCATCATACTAATGCAAGAGTTAATAACCAGTATCTTACTCCTTCATTTGTTTCACTTGTAACTGGGAAAGGAACAGACAGACAGACAGAAAGGAAACGAAGGGAAGAGGGGTTGTTTCTACAAACACCACTTTGGGAACAGAAGCCTGCAACGGGAGATGGAAAATGTGTGAATTGGAGGAATTCTGGAATGTATGAATGGAAAGGCAGTATTCCTGGGTGGCCGAGGGTGAAGTGAGGAAACACTGGATTTGTCCTTTCAAATTCTATTTTAATATTTCCTTTCATCCACCCACCCATACACTCAACATTGCCTTTATAGACATGGCGGGTTTAGAAAATATAAGCCTCTTCAGGTTGGCATTCCCTATTAATGAGAGGATTAAGGCAGCATGAAAAGAACTATAAAGAATCCAGTCCGTGTGGCACAGGACATTTTTAATATATGTTTTTTCCCTTAGACATGCTAGAGTTGTATCAAAAGTTACAATAATGATGGTCTACAGCACCAGGAGGGTGTAAGATTTATGATTTCTATTAAATATTTACGTTCAGCCGAGATGGAATTACTTACGTTAAAGAAGACGTCCCGCGCTGTTCCGTTCAATCTTTAAAAATCAAGAAAAAAATTATAATCAATTATAAGACAAAAACCTGAAATATTATTCAGTAGGTAATAAAAAAAATGCATATAAATTAGGAAGAAAATGCATATTGGTATTCGTTGAAAGTTCTCGAAAATATTTATTTATACTGGAATATCTAACTGTAGGTACTTAACAGAACCAAATTGTGTTAGAATATTATGGTGTGTGTGTGTGTGTGTGTGTGTGTGTGTGTGTGTGTGTGTGTGTGTGTGTGTGTGTGTGTGTGTGTCCTATAATAAATCTGTAACAAGCCTTTACAGTACATAGGGACACTGGAGGACTCTTAACCCCTTGAGACCCAGAACGTAATTTCCATTGTAAATTGGGTACCATTAGACGATTTTAATGAACATAAGCAATATTTTATAGATATGACATGTTTAGTATCCTTGTCCACTGGCTAATTTGGTATATTTAAGCTACTTTTCGTAATTTTATGGCAAACAACAGACGATTTTTATAGCAAAGGAAAAATCTGGGCTCGAAGGGGTTAATCACACTGGCTTAACACAAAACATCCGTCAAGCCTCCACTGCCACAGCCAGCCATCTCTGTAGGCGATAAAACACTTACTGTTGCTCCTATAGGTATAACTGCCTGTGCTCTTAATTGGGGGAGGCAACGGAGGCATTCTGTGTTAGTGCTGAGAATGACACTCGTGAAAGAAGAGAAATGGAAACAAAACTGCCCATGTGCTTTGAGTACACACGCTCTCCATGTGCACCTTTTTCCCCTCCTTTCCAACACTCCATCACCCTCGCCGCCTGTCCCCAGCACGGCCACAAGGCGCTCCCCTCCCCCTGCCCTCCCCTCTCCTCCCCCTGCCCTCTCCTCCCCTCCCCCTGCCCTCTCCTCCCCTCCCCCTGCCCTCTCCTCCCCTCCCCCTGCCCTCTCCTCCCCTCACCCTGCCCTCTCCTCCCCTTACCCTGCCTTCTCCTCCCCTCACCCTGCCCTCTCCTCCCCTCACCCTGCCCTCCCCTTGCCCTGCCTTCTCCTCCCCTCACCCTGCCCTCCCCTTACCCTGCCTTCTCCTCCCCTCACCCTGCCCTCCCCTCCCCTCACCCTGCCCTCCCCTTACCCTGCCCTCTTCTCCCCTCACCCTGCCCTCTCCTCCCCTCACCCTGCCCTCCCCTTACCCTGCCTTCTCCTCCCCTCACCCTGCCCTCCCCTCCCCTCACCCTGCCCTCCCCTCCCTCACCCTGCCCTCCCCTTACCCTGCCTTCTCCTCCCCTCACCCTGCCCTCCCCTCACCCTGCCCTCCCCTTACCCTGCCCTCTCCTCCCCTCACCCTGCCCTCCCCTTACCCTGCCTTCTCCTCCCCTCACCCTGCCCTCCCCCTGCCCTCCCCTTACCCTGCCCTCTCCTCCCCTCACCCTGCCCTCTCCTCCCCTCACCCTGCCCTCTCCTCCCCTCACCCTGCCCTCCCCTCCCCTCTCCTCACCCTGCCCTCCGTTCCCCTCACTCTGCCCTCCCCTCACGGTTCATAATGTAATAACCGACGAAGTCACTTATATTTCTTAAAAACTAAATTGAAACAAAATGTCACTGCAAACTCCGTGACTGAATAAATGTTTACCCTACCAAAGTTGAGCCCCGTTGGTCAAATGGTCTGAAATTGAATGTTTCTGAGTAGAAAAATATGTCACGAATAAAAGACGAATAACACACACACACACACACACACACACACACACACACACACACACACACACACACACACAGACACAGACACAGACACAGACACAGACACACACACACACACACACACAGAAACAGACACAGACACAGACACAGACACAGACACAGACACACACACACACACACTTCGCACACAGACACACACTTCGCACACAGACACACACCAGACACACACACACACACACACACACACACACACACACACGCAGGGTACTCCGTAGTGTAGGGGAAGCACGCTCAGTTCACAACCGAGAAGTCCCGGGTTCGATCCCCGGGCGGAGCGGAAACAAATGGACTGTTTCCTTAAAACCCGAGCCCCTGTCCACCCAGCAGTGAATGGGTGCCGGGTGTTAGCCGGGGTTTGTGACCTGCTCTCCGGGGTGCTGGCTTCGGCCAAAACTAAGCACTAAGGATGAATGATAAAAAATGTTGATATGGAGACGGGGCCATACGAGCGTCGCTCAGGCCCCGTAAAATAAAACTATTTTTTTTTTATTTTTTTTTTTTTTTTTATAACATTTGTGCCTATAGCGCCTGTAGTCAGTGGTGACCTAGGGCTCGGATGGTAGGCTCTGGAGGTACACTTGAGGGCTCTGATGGATGGTCCTCGCCAGTGGTGGCGCAGGCAGGATTCTTATAGTGACGCCTGTGATAGAGGCTCATGCCGCCCCCCTGTGTCCTCCGATGCACTCGCAATCGAAGGTAGAGTTGAAGGGCAGGGCATGTGGGTGTTCTTAGGCCACTCGACGATGCAGAAAGGTTTTGTTTTCTTCGGGGATCGAACTCGGGTCACCGAGAACGCCAGTCGGAGACGCTAACCACTCCGCTACCGCCTCCCCTTACATGATGAATACAACTAGATGAATACACAAGCACACAGACACACACACAGACAGAAGCACACACACACACAGGGTACTCCGTAATGTAGCGGTTAGCACGCTCGGTTCACAACCGAGAAATCCTGGGGTCGATCCCCGCGCGGAGCGAAGAGAGATGGGCAGTCTTCTTAAAATCCGAGTCCCTGTCCAACCAGCAGTGAATGGGTCCCGCGTGTAAGCCGGGGGTTTGTGATCCGCCTTCCGGGGTGGTGGCTTCGTCCAACGTTAAGCACTAATGATGAATGATAAAATGTAGCTATGGAGACGGGACCATTCGAGCGTAGCTCAGGCCCTGTAAAATACAACTAGGTGAATACAACTAGGTGAATACACACACACACACACACACACACACAAACACACACACACACACACACACACGCACACACAGACACACACACACACACACATCATAATCTAACACAATCAGGTTCTATTAAAGTAATCGTCCAGACCATTTCATCTTTCCTGATTTAATGCAATCAAAGCATAGCCATTAACGTGTATATCAACAATACGTCGTCACTTTTTATATCCAGTCAGCCGTTTTTAAATAATCCGCAATCAAAATCTGCAAATTCCCCGAGTTTTCAAAACGCTCTCAAGGTTTGCAGACGCTCAGGCTCAGGCTCGGTGACGTAGCATCAGGGAGGCTCATCTTCCCGCGCTGATCAGAGAGAGACGTAAACACAGAGATAAATACAGGGTGTAACACGAGTTTATGCAAATGTTGATACAGGAGATAGACCGAATTATTCTAAGAACAAAATGCTCTATACCCATATGCTTTCTGAAGCTTCCTTTACGTGACATGGAGTGAGAAAGAATTACCGCGGCCGTCATGTAACTCACGGCTAGCGGGAGGCAGGAGGTATGAGATGCGCACTCGCGCGTATGCCCCCCGGTGAAATTATGAATTATCTAATCATAATTTCTACTAGTTATGGACAATTACAGTATCTTATAAGTTTTAACTACACAATCGATATTAATAAACGGCTGTTATTTACCAAATAAGCAGTACATGAGAACAGCAGGGCTGTCATAAGCAATAATGTAAAGGGCTACTTGGCATTATGTCGGCGAGGAAGAGGCAAGGTGGGTAGGGATGGGTGCCGTGCGAGGCTACATCAGCTGTGTCCCTCCTTCTCCCGCCCAGATTAGCGACAGTGTTTAGTTTGAGAGAGTTAAAATCATGACTTATTTAGTATCAATTTGAGAGAAATAAGCTGTAGACAGTGTTGTACGCTTACGGTAATGTGGAGCATTGGGACATTTTCTGTTAGGGTATCTTCTTCTGTATTCCTGTACGGCAGCATTTGCACTTCCATTGCAGAACCCGTAGATAAACACCATATCCGCATACTCCACGTTACTGTAGGAGTACGGCATTGTCCGCAGAGTTCACTCTCTCAAACTAAACACTGCCACTGCCCCTGGGCGGGAGAAGGAGGGACACAGCTGATGTAGCCTCGCACGGCACCCATCCCTACCCACCTTGCCTCTTCCTCGCCGACATAATGTCAAGTAGCCCTTTACATTATTGCTTATGACAGCCCTGCTGTTCTCATGTACTGCTTATTTGGTAAATAACAGCCGTTTATTAATATCGATTGTGTAGTTAAAACTTATAAGATACTGTAATTGTCCATAACTAGTAGAAATTATGATTAAATAATTCATAATTTCACCGGGGGACATACGCGCGAGTGCACATCTCATACCTCCTGCCAAGATAAAGAGACAGATAAAGAAAGATAAAGAGACACCTGTTAATCCACCTCGTACTCGGGCTCAAACATATAGGATCCCATGACAATCTGAGGTTCGTTTTCCTCATAGTATACGCGACCAGCGTCATTTCTTTCGGTGTCAGATTGAGCATCGTACTCTAAATCTGTCACAGCGACAGATTCACTGTCTGACACCGAAGTACAATCGCTCATCATAACATTTGCCGACAGGTGTCAGACAGAGTGTCTGCGGGCGTCCCTATTCTGACGTCATCAATAACAGTCGTAGTCCTGTTGGAGGGAAGATTTTTTTTTTCGCGCGCTTTTTACAAAAGTCGTGTTTTTACGGAAATAAGGCCTGGAAATCAATTATTTTTGGTGGATTAGGTGTTTTGAATGTGCATTCAACATAATTCGGCAAAAAAAAAATGGGTCTGGACGACTACTTTAAGTACCTACAGTTAAATATTCCAGTATGAATTAAAAAAATTCGAGAACTTTCAACGAATACCAATATGCATATTCTTCATCATCTTTGTTAAGGTTTTTTAATATTTCCTACTGAGTAATATTTCAGTTTTTCGTCTTATAATTGATGACAATTTTTTTTTTAGATATTCAAAGATTGAACGGAAGAGCTATTTTATATAAGTCATTCCTTCTCTGCTGAACCGCTCCGTAAATATTTTATACAAATCATAAATCTTACACCCTCCTAGTACTGTAGATATTTTTTACTGTAACTTTTCATACACTTCTAGCATGTCTGAGGGAACAAAAAGCATATCAAATGTGTCCTGCACCATACGGACTGGATTCATCTTTTTTTTTTTTTTTTTCTAGCTTACTTAATTAATTATCATATTAATAGACACTGACTGAATGCCAACCTAATATTTTCTGAACCCACCATCTGTGTAATGCGGCAATGTTGCGTGTATGGGTGGGTGAAAGGAAATATTTAAAAAGTTTGAAAGGACAAATCCAGTGTTTCCTCACTTCACTCTCGGCCACCCAGGAATACTGACTTTCCATTCATACATTGGAGGGTTCATTGGAGGGTTCTTCGTGTGGGCTCGTGGAACGTTCTGAGCCTCTCAGACGATCATCGACTATCTCTCCTATCGGGCGAGCTCAGTAGGCTGAGGGTGGATATAGTGGGACTCTCTGAGACGAGGAGGCCTGGCAGTGGCGAGACTAGCAGTGGGGGTTACACCTACTACTGGTCCGGCATGAGCAATGGTCACCGTGTACGGGGAGTAGCTATAGGCATCTCCAGCAAACTGCAGCCATCAGTTGTTGAGGTTACTCCGGTTGATGAGCGTATAATGCGGGTGAGGATGCAACACACTCTGGGTTTCATGTCTCTTGTTGCAGTGTACGCTCCTACCGAGATGCGTAAAACTGAAGAGAAGGAGATGTTCTACGCCAAACTCGACTCTGTTTTAGACCAGTGTCCTCCTCGGGACACACTCATTGTCTTGGGAGACTTCAATGCTCCTACTGGCACTGTGAGAGATGGCTACGAGTTATGTGTTGGTCCCCATGGCTCCGGTACCAGAAACACCAACAGTTCTCTGCTTCTGAACTTTGCAAGATCCAGAAGGTTGAGAATTGCAGGTTCTTGGTATCAGAGGCCAGAGCTGCACCGCTGGACATGGTATAGTAATGCCGGAGGGGTAACTAAGGAGATCGACCACATCCTCGTTAGTACTCGTTGGAGGATCCTCCAGAACTGCAGGGTTTACCGGAGTGCTGAGTTCTTTGGAACAGATCACAGACTTGTTGTTACTACACTTAAGCTTCATGTCAAGTCCAGAAGAATCTCAAGAGGTAACCATACTGTGTTTCATCTTGAGAAACTGAAGGACTTGACATGTGCTCATGAGTATGCGGTGGCAGTCTCAAATCGGTTTGATGTGCTCGGTGCTCTCGGGGACCCTGTAGAACCGTGGGATATCTTCAAACGTGAAACTCTATAGGCTGCCAAGGAGTGTATTGGGGAGCGCTCGAGGTCAAGGCGTGGTTTTGTCTCGACGGAGACGCTGGAGAAAATCGAGGAGAGTCGCGCTGCCAGGCTGGCTGGGAACCGGGACCAGCACGGAACGCCGGACTAGAACCCTCCTGAGGAGAGACAAGGAGAGGTATGTCAGGAGTCTCGCTGAGGATTTCGAGGGTCATTTGAACGCTAATGACCTCCGACCCGCCTACCGAGCCCTGAAGAAGCTCCGTTCCAAGTCTCCTTCTCGGGCGAGTGCTATTCGAACAGCAGATGGGCGCCTCGTGTCGGACATGGATGGGCAGATGGCTCGTTGGGCTGAGTACTTTGGGCAGTTGTTCACGGTGGACCCTCCAACTGAGCAGCTTCACACCACTGGGTTACAGGCAGTGGATGCCAATCCTCCCATTGACGAAACCGCACCCTCTCTTGACGAAGTCAGAGAGGCTGTAGCAAAGTTGAGGGGTGGAAAGGCAGCTGGTGTTTGTAATATCAGTGCGGAGCTCCTCAAAGCTGGGGGTGAAGCCATGATCCGCGAGTTGCATGTTGTCCTGACTGCCGTGTGGCAATCAGGTACCATTCCTCCTGACTGGAAAAGGGGGCTGGTCGTCCCTATCTGGAAAGGGAAAGGGGACCGTCAGGACTGCAAAAATTACCGCGGTATTACACTGCTCAGCGTACCAGGCAAGCTGCTTGCCCATCTATTGCTGACACGGATTCACAGTCATCTGGTGAAGCATCAGAGACCTCAGCAGTCTGGGTTCACGCCTGGTAAGTCAACAACGGACCGTATCCTAGCGCTTCGTGTCCTGGTGGAACGCCGACGTGAGTTTCGACAGGGGATGCTTGCAGCCTATGTTGATCTCAAGAAGGCATTTGACTCCGTGCATCGTGAGTCACTTTGGGATCTTCTACGACTTCGAGGGATTCCTGCAAGGACTATTGGTTTGATAACTGGTCTGTATTCTGGGACTGAGAGTGCTGTGAAGTGTGGGGCAAGTGTATCCAGCTTCTTCCCTGTGAATACAGGAGTGAGGCAAGGGTGCGTCCTTGCCCCATCCCATTTCAACGCTTGTATGGACTGGGTATTGGACAAGGTTGTAGATCAAAGTGATTGTGGAGCATCCGTCGGCAACACCAAGATCACTGATCTTGTTTTTGCCGATGACGCAGTAATCTTTGCTGAGTCGCTGGAGGTCCTGGTGATGGCTCTCGAGGCGCTGCACGAGGAGGCAAAGCCTTTGGGACTTGAGGTCTCCTGGCTCAAGACCAAGGTCCAGGTGTTTGGAGACTTACTAGATGAAGCAGTACAGTCTGTTCATGCGTGTGGCGAGGACATTGAGATCTTGGAAAGTTTTACATACCTTGGTAGCGCAGTCCATAATGACGGCGGGTCACGTCAAGAAGTCTTACGGCGGATTGGCATAGCCGACGGTGTTATGGACTCGCTCAGCGGGAGTATTTGGCATTGTCGGTACTTATGCAGAAGGACAAAGATCCGGATCTTCAAGTCGCTTGTGATCCCTGTCTTACTCTATGGTTGTGAGACATGGACACTAAATAGTGACTTGAAGAGACGAATCAATGCCTTTGGTAATAAGTGTCTTCGCAGAATCATGGGGTATCGCTGGGATGATTACGTGTCAAATCAGCGATTGCACCGTGAGACTGAATCGAGGCCTATTACCTGCATAGTTCGTCAGCGCCAACTTCGGCTATATGGGCATGTGGCACGCTACCCTGAAACCGATCCTTCCCATCGGGTTGTATCTGTAAGAGACAATCCGGCGTGGAGGAGGCCAAGGGGGCGCCCACAAGGCTCGTGGCTGGGGCAAGTTGATGTTTCTTGTCGAGAGCTGCTTGGTATGGGAAAGGAGCCTGCATGGGAACTCGCGCGTGGTGACCCCCGGGAGTGGCGTCGTAGGGTGGGCGAGGCGACGCGCCCCCCGGCGTATGCCCTCAATGATTGATTGATTGATTGATTCATGCATTCCAGAATTCCTCCACTTCACACATTTTCCATCTCCCATTGCAGGTTTCTGTTCTCAAAGTGGTGGTTGTAGAAATATCCCCTCTTCCCTTCATTTCCTGTCTGTCTGTCTGTCTGTTCCATACCCTCCTCCCTTACACTCTCTCTCTCTCTCTCTCTCTCTCTCTCTCTCTCTCTCTCTCTTTTGTGTACGTGTGTGCGTGTGCGTGTGCGTGTGCGTGTGCGCGTGTGCGTGTGCGCGTGTGCGCGTGTGCGTGTGTGTGTGTGTGTGTGTGTGTATGTTTCACCCACACTACGAAGTCTGGAAAGGTATAAATTGAAGGAGAAATTACAGCCAATCAGAGGGCGAGTTGAGGCCGGCCACGTATTACCGGTTCATGACGTCATCACCACGATGTAAATACACCAATTATCATACATTAGTGAATTGTTCCTAAAGAAAATCAATGTTATAAACACTCCATCAAAGACATCAATAATAGGGATAAATAAGTTAACTAGGCTTTCCTATTGAACTCGTGACTAATGCAGCTCAGGAGTAGGAGAAAATTAGAGACTCTGATGTAAAGTACTTAAGCAGTCAACACAACAACGCAACAATACAAGACAGAATGACAATACATAAATAAGATGATACATAGGAATATATGAGGAAGAGGGAGCTCACAGAATGTGCTGAAAGGGCCGATATATTTCAAAGATGCGCCCGATAGATATCAAAATGAGAGATCACCGATGCAAGAGTGGTAAGAGACATGTTCAAATACACAATCACCTAAAAGTGTTGATGAAAATTAAAATTGGAAATATATGACAAATAAAATAAGAAGAAAACATCAAGGGATTGAGAGGAGAAGGATTGCGCTTGTTTAAATTTGATAAGAATAAGTTAAGAAGTTGGGAGGGAGTACAGGCAAAGTGTGACGGGGGGAGTTGAGTGGAATACCAGGGAATGTTCAAATTGAGGAAGGATACAAAGTGTTCAATTTATTTAAAGAGCTAAATACTGCCGGGTGTAAAACAAGGTATAGGCACAATGGTAATGAAAATAAGGAAACTGAAAGGGAATGCGTGATGGATAGTGAAAGTCAAGAAAGCATTATAAAGGAGGCAGTGTAAAGTCCCGTAGCGTTTATAAACAGAAAGATATTAAACGGGAATATGTTTTTAAAGGCAACTGATAATCTTTAGTGTGGATAATCACCAAGTATAGGTAAGACAACAGCTTTAATATTGACCTTTGGTGAAGGAGCTATGAGCGACTGAATGCATCTCATTTGTAACGCAAGATGGAAAGAGGGAAGAGTGTCTTAAAACTTTACAAGGGCTACCTTAGTCCTGTTATACGATGAAAATCAAATAAGAGTTTGGAAATTATATAGGAATCAACTTTTCAAGCATGCCTGGATAACCGTATGGTAAAAACTTTATTAAAAGGGTAAAAAAAACTAATTACAAGATTAATGAGGAGCAAGAAGAGTTTAGAACTGGGAAGGATGCGTGAATCAGATCATTATTATGAGGATGATAATTGAGAAGACGCTGGCACAAGACAAGGCGTGTGCTGCATGGATGGATTCAGGAAAGCCATTAGACAGACCAGGGTGGGAGGCAATGCGATATGAACTTAAATCTTATGGAGTGGCTGGAAGGTTGTAGGATTGAGTGAAAGCATCCTAATAGAAATGCAGTAGATACACGTGTACAAGTTAAGATATATGGGTGAGTGCTTCAAGATAAAGACAGGTGTGTGCTAGGGATGCGTAATATCACTGTGATTGTTAAATCTGTTAATAGATGGAGTGATGAGAAAAATGAAAGCTAACGTAAGAAATGTGAGCATAGAGATTACTATACATAAGTTAAAAGCAAAGCTCAAAACCATAATGTTTACGGACGACACTGTACTATTAACAGTGTATAAAACATTTAAAAAAACAGAAAAGTTAATTTGACAAGTGTTTGTGTTCGGAAAAACCTGAAATTAAATGTGGGGAAATGCAAATGATGGTATTTAAGAAAAGAAAGAATGCAGTAATTGAGTTTGCAGAGCATTACATAATAAGAGTTAAGAACCAGATGCGATGTAAAATAAAGATTAATGTGCATATAATGAAGGAGGCAAATGAGTTTTAGCACATTAGCTCTATGTTTGGACGTGGAATAGCTCCCAGAGGTCAAAGATTCAAGCAGTGTAAGTGAGCTACCTGAGGGATGCATTGAGTGTGAACAGAATGGCTGCAGGGAGTAATAAGGAAAGAGTGTATGGGAGATTCGGTATGACTGCAGTAAGGGCGAGTATGGGTGAGCTATGAAGTGATGGAAATGGTGAAGTGCAACACTTGTGATGATTTAGACGCCTGGAGAGGATGGGCGAGTTAGATGAGAAGGATATACATGAGCGAATAGATGCTGAAAGAGTAGGAACAACCCCATATTAAACGGCAAATTAGAGTTCTGACGTATACGAGTGATAAGATTTGAAGATATGAGAATAAGGTGCGTGATGAGGAATAGACTCGCTGCCTTGCGTTCCCCTCTAAGGAAGTAACAAGGAATAGGATTCAGTGTAGATAAGACGAGACTAGACTATCATCAACAGAATACACATTTTGTCTGTAATGCAGCGGTGGTTCGATGAAGATTTATCATCATCCTGACTCTTAATACAATATTTGCAAATAAATAACACAAGGGGTTATACCTATCAACCACATATGATCGAGATGTAATATACCTATAGACAGCAAAATCCGGGAATCTTAATACAGCTTAGTAATATATAACAGGATGAATAGTAAATTTATCTATGCTGGCTATCCTGTATAAACAAAAAAATCATTACACAAAGCACAAACGATCCCGAAACCTCTAATTTACCACACACATATGTGCGTGACAGTTGAGGATGGGTTTGTTGCCTCATGTTTCCTTTAAAAGCTAATGGTGTGATAATTATATTTTCATACTCATCCCACATATTTCAGTCATCTATTCTAATTCATATATAATCTAAATTCATTATGAATATGATGACGTGTGTGTGTGTGTGTGTGTGTGTGTGTGTGTGTGTGTGTGTGTGTGTGTGTGTGTGTGTGTGTGTGTGTGTGTGTGGCGTGCGTGCGTGCGTGCGTGCGTGCGTGCGTGCGTGCGTGCGTGCGTGCGTGCGTGCGTGTGAGTGTGTGATGTGTGTGTGTGTGTGTGTGTGTGTGTGTGTGTGTGTGTGTGTGTTTTACATTATTTATATATCTACATAATGAAATGTTTAAAGTATCCTTTCATTACAAACTTGCAGTAAAAATAAAACTAATAACCGCCGAATACACATTTTTTGACGGAAATCAAGTTGTCACATTCGTATTTGTCTTTTAATTGCACACTGATATTCAAGGTAATATAAATATTGTGACGCGGCCTGGTGGTTCAACATACGGTGAAATACCATAGCTACTCCTACACCCCTGCATACAGCGGAGCTTACATTAAAAAAATATATTTTTGATGTGATTTAAGGAAAATGTTTGATATTACGACTGATATATCTCGCTTTAATGACATTCATCTTAAACTAAAGAGTCAATATTCATCTATGTAGCAGAATCGCACTACTGGAAATTTATACTTACCATTCTATAAACAGTTTAATTTTTGTGCTATGTTAGACAGTAGGCAAGAGAGACACACACTCACACGTACACAGACACACACAGACACACAGACACGACACACACACACACACACCTACCCACACCCACATACACACAGACACACACCACTAGGAAATCACATGTCACCCCATGTGGTCATGGAGGCCCCGACATATCATCACAATCTCATCCTCATTGACGCGATCTTGACTTTGTGCACCTTGTCCCTCTGTAGACTTCCCGCTACATCTTACTCCATAATCTGGGGCTTAGATCTACTCCTCCCCGTGCCTATTTCCCAACACGAAGAGGATTAATAATTCGATAGAGAGTGGATATTATATAGGACTGATGGAGAGTGAGACAACATATGTATTCAACAATATAATCTCGATATCTTGGAAGTGAGATAAAATAGCATCAAGTCGTTTGATATATTACATCATATTGCATTAAACCATTAGTAGGTGAGGTCTTTGCCATAGAATTCACGGCAACTCCTTTAAACAAATATTTTTCATACTTGATTCTTATACATAAGATGAAGAATGGAGGTGAGGGAGCAATATATATTTATGTTGTATGCCATAGTGTAGGAACGTAAAAATATTAAAAACTCCATATAAATTAATATTAAACTCCATATGAGAGGAGAAGGTGTGTGTGTGTGTGTGTGTGTGTGTGTGTGTGTGTGTGTGTGTGTGTGTGTGTGTGTGTGTGTGTGTGTGTGTGTGTGTGTGTGTGTGTGTGTGTGTGTGTGTGTGTGTGTGTGTGTGTGTGTGTGTGTGTGTGTGTGTGTGTTGTGTGTGTGTGTGTGGTGTGTTGTGTTAGTGTGTGAGTGTGGTGGGTGGTGTGGTGTTGTGGTGTGTGGTGGTGAAATGAATGAATAAAAGTATACATTTTAGTTGTAGTAAAAGATATCTTTCCCAAAGTTGGATGAGACGATACTAAAGGAAGATATAAATAGAGTCGGGAAGGCAGCAAAAAAATACTAAGGAGAGAGAATCAGAAAAGAGAGATCACGAAGGGGGAAGAAGAAGAGAGAAGAGAGAGAAGAAAGAAAAGAGAGGCAGAGACAGAAACTATAGGTGAGGAAAAAGAGAGAGAGAGAGAGAGAGAGAGAGAGGAGGAGAGAGGAGAGAGAAGGAGAGAGGAGAGAGAGAGGGGAGAGAGAGAGAGAGAGAGAGAGAGAGAGAGAGAGAGAGAGAGAGAGAGAGAGAGAGAGAGAGAGGAGAGAGAGAAGGAGAGAGAGAGAGAGAGAGAGAGAGAGAGAGAGAGAAGAGAGAGAGAGAGAGAGAGAGAGAGAGAGAGAGAGGAGAGAGAGAGAGAGAGAGAGAGAGAGAGAGGAGGAGAGAGAGAGAGAGAGAGAGAGAGGAGAGAGAGAGAGAGAGAGAGAGAGAGAGAGAGAGAGAGAGGAGAGAGAGAGAGAGAGAGAGAGAGAGAGAGAGATGCCTGTGGACGCTGCCGCTGCTGCTGTTTGGGGGAGGCGAGGATGCGTCGCCGAAGAAAATATGAGAGATAACTTTCGAGGCGCTGGCAAGGAAATCCTGAAAGACCTTGGAGCGAGGAGGAAGAGCCGGGAGGGGAAGAGAGAAAATGAAGAGGCAAGGAAGTCCAATGGGAGTTTGCGAATGAAACAATGGTGGAAATGGGAAAGATAAGATTAGTTAGGGAGGCCAGGAGATCATAAACGAGGAGGAAAACTGCGAGGAGAACGTCTGGGTAAATGGGGGAAAAAAAGTGGAAAAGAAACCAAAAGAGGAGAAGAAGGAAAATGAGAAGGCAAAAAGGGGAGGCAAAAAGATAAAAGGGTGAAAACGAGAACCTGCCTGACCTGCAGAAAAACCCAAAGTGAATGAGGAAATAAAAGGAAATGAAAAAAGTCTGTAAAATATAGAGGACAGAAAGGCGAAGGCAGAGAGAAAAGCAAAGAAGAGAAGGAGTACCGTGAAAAAAAAGGCAGCAGGGGGAAACAAGTAAAGTTTATAAACTTGGCAGAGGTGTGAGGGGAGAAAGGAACGGAAGAGGAAAAGTGGTGAGGAAGAATAGAAGAGATAAAGAATGACGACGAGTTAAGAGCAAGGGAATATAACCAGGTGGAATAAAAAACAACAACTAATTCCTTAAAGCAGAAAGACCGAATGAGAGAAGGACAGTTGCGAAACGGTAAAAATAAAGAGAAATTAGGAAGGCGAATAGGGTGGGGGAGGACGGGGGGGGGGGGGGAGAAGGGGAAGTTAGAAAAGATTGAGAATAGGAAGAGAAAAGTCCAAGAAAAGAGGAAAGGACCGGAAAAAGGAAGAATGAAGATACGAGAAGATGATATAGTAGAAGCGACATTGCGACAGGAAGATCGGAAAAGCAAGAAAAGAGAGAAGAGAGGAAAAGGAAGAGAGAGAGAGAGAAGAGAAAGAGAGAGGATGGAAGGAAGACGAAAAGAGGAGAGAGAGAGAGAGAGAGAGAAGGAGAGAGAGAGGGAGAGAGAGAGAGAGAGAGGAGATGAGAGAGAGAGAGAGAGAGAGAGAGAGAGAGAGAGAGAAAATATATAGATAGATTGAAAGAGAATGATAACCTACCTCATTTTAATGTCATAACTACACTCTATTTTTTTTATTATGGTCAAAATGCACTACCGAAGCCACGCCCCCTGCCTCCCATTCTATTCTACGGGGCAGCTGATTGGTCCATTCCTCGTATCATCACTACCAATCACAATATCTTCACTACTTAACAGCGCGTGACCACTGGACAGAGCAATCTTCACTACAAAGGGTGACAAAATAAAAAAATCCCTCTGTAGTGAAGATTGCTCTGTCCAGAGGTCACGCCGCTGTTAAGTAGTGAAGATATTGTGATTGGTAGTGATGATACAAGGAATGTACCAATCAGCTGCCCCGTAAAAAAAATAGACTATAGTGAACAGAAAACCATATTACGGCAAATTTTGTGTGCGTGCGTGCGTGCATGGGTGTATAGGTGTGTGCGTGTAAGGGAGGGAGGGAGGGAGGGAGGGATGAAGGGATGGAGGGAGGGAGGAAGGGATGGATGGAGGGAGGGAGGGAGGGAGGGAGAAAGGGATGGAGGGATGTAGGAAGCTTGTGCAGAGCGCATAACTGAGGTCATAGTCTCTGGCATGGAGGCGTACATTCCACACACTTTCTCTAATCCTAAAGCCCGTCAACCTTGGTTTAACTCTGCTTGTTCTCATGCTGTTCGAGATAGAGAGGTGGCTTACAAACGGTACCGTAAGCATCCATCTCCTGAAACTCATACCCTTTATATTTCTGCCCGTAATCATGCCAAATCTTTACTTCAACTTACCAAAAACTCTTTCATTCATAGAAAATATCAAAATCTTTCTGAATCAAATTCCTCTCGTGAATTCTGGCATCTAGCAAATAACATCTCTAACAAATTTTCTTCTTCATCTTTCCCTCCTATGCTTCACCCAGATGGCTCCACAGCTGTCTCATCTACTTCTAAAGCTGAACTCTTCGCTCAAACATTTGCTAAAAATTCCACTCTGGTTGATGAAGGACTTGTTCCTCCTTCTCCTCCACCCTCTGTCTATATCATGCCTGTCATTAAGATCCTTCGGAATGATGTTTTCTTTGCCCTTTCTGGCCTAGATCCTCGGAAGGCTTACGGTCCTGACGGAGTCCCTCCTATTGTTCTCAAAAACTGTGCTTCTGTGCTTGCACCCTGCCTGGTCAAACTTTTCCGTCTTTGTCTATCTACTTCCACCTTTCCTTCTTGCTGGAAGTTTGCTCACATCCAATCTGTTCCTAAGAAGGGTGACCGTTCTAATCCTTCAAACTACCGTCCTATACCTTTGACTTCCTGCCTTTCTAAAGTTTTTTAATCTATACCTAATAAGAAGATTCTTGAGCATCTATCTGCTCACAATCTTCTATCTGATCGTCAGTACGGTTTCCGTAAAGGGCGATCTACTGGCGATCTTCTAGCTTTCCTAACTGAATCTTGGTCATCCTCCTTTAGGGGTTTCGGTGAAACTTTTGCTGTTGCCCTTGACATATCAAAAGCTTTTGATAGAGTCTGGCACAAATCTTTAATTTCCAAACTACCCTCATTCGGTTTCTATCCTTCTCTCTGTACCTTCATCTTAAGTTTCCTTTCAAACCGTTCTATTGCAGCTACTGTAGACGGACATTGTTCTTCTCCTAAATCTATCAATAGTGGTGTTCCCCAGGGTTCTGTCCTATCACCCACTCTCTTTCTATTATTCATTAATGATCTTCTAAGTCTAACTCAAAGCCCTATCCACTCCTACGCTGATGATTCTACCCTGCATTTTTCAACGTCGTTTATTAGACGTCCAACTCAACAGGAACTAAGTGATTCACGGAGAGATGCCACCGAGCGCCTAACTTCTGATCTTTCTATAATTTCTGATTGGGGTAAAGCAAACCTTGTTTTGTTCAATGCCTCAAAAACCCAATTTCTTCACCTATCTACTCGACAAAACCTACCAGATAACCATCCCCTCTTCTTCAATGACACTCAACTGTCTCCTTCTTCTACAATGAACATTCTAGGACTATCCTTTACTAAAAATCTGAACTGGAAATCTCACATCTCATCTCTTGCTAAAACAGCTTCTAAGAAGTTAGGTGTCCTGTGGCGTCTGCGTCCTTTTTTTTCTCCCTCCCAATTGCTTGCTCTCTACAGGGGCCTTATCCGCCCATGTATGGAGTATGTCTCACATGTTTGGGGAGGATCCACTCATACAGCTCTCCTAAACAGGGTCGAGTCAAAAGCTTTTCGTCTCTTCAACTCCTCACCTCTGACTGACTGTCTTCAATCTTTAAATCACCGCCGCAATGTTGCTTCTCTTGCTCTCTTCTACCGTTATTTTCATGCTCACTGCTCTTCTGAACTTGCTAACTGCATGCCTCTCCCCTTCCCGCGGCCTCGCTGCACAAGACTTTCTACCCATTCTCATTCCTATTCTGTCCATCTTCCTAATGCAAGAGTTAATCAGTATCTTTACTCTTTCATCCCTTTCACTGGTAAACTCTGGAACTCTCTTCCTGTTTCTATTTTTCCACTTTCCTATGACTTAAATCTTTTCAAAAGAAGAGTAACAAGACACCTCCCGAACTAAATTGGCTCACCCCTCTTTTTTATTTTATTCTCTTACTGTTTTCTTTATATGGACTGGCAACCAAGCGGGCTTTGTGTTACCCATTTTTGTTGTGCCCTTGGCCAGTCCTTTGTGATGTAAAAAAAGAAAAAGAAAAAAAAAGGAAGGGATGGAGGTAAGAGGGAGGTAGGTAGGGAGGGAGGGTGGTAGGGAGGGGAGGGAGGGATGGAGGCGAGCGCAGGCAAATACCAGCCTTACGTAGCAAAATGTTCCGATGCAAGCTAAAGGGAGGGATGAAATGAGGGGAAAAAAATTGGGTTAATTAACGAGGTGGAGGAATAGAGGCTAAAAGAGGAAAGGAGGGCAGCAAGGGAGGCATAGACTAAAGGGTATGTAAGAGAGTGAAAGCGGGAAGGAAACACTTGTGGCATGGGGTTAATCTTAAAAAGAAATGGAGAGAGGGGAGGGAAGGGGGGTTGTAATTGGAGCTGTGGAAGTATAGAAGACGGGAAAGCGGGTAAGGAAGAGGAGGAGAAATGGATGGAAGAAGAGAAAAGAAGAGCAGAGTAAATATTGGATTGAAAAATAACTAGGAAAAACAGAAAACGGTATTGGTTGATAAAGTATTAAAAAAAGAACCAGAAGAAAATGAAGAAAAAGAAAGGGAGGGAGAGTAGGAGGAGTAGGAACGAGAGAGAGAGAGAGAGAGAGAGAGAGAGAGAGAGAGAGAGAGAGAGAGAGAGAGAGAGAGAGAGAGAGAGAGAGAGAGAGAGAGAGAGAGAGAGAGAGAGAGAGAGAGAGAGAGAGAGAGAGAGAGAGAAGAGAAGGAAGGAAGAGAAGGAGGGTTGAAAAAAAATATAAGACTTAGCTAGAGGAAAAAAAGAGTAAAGGCAAAAGAGGAAATAAATTGATGGAATTAAACGAAACGAGCGATAGAGCTAAAAGGCGGGTGGACGAAGCGATGGAGGATGAACATTTACTCTAAAAACAATATGAAAAACAAACGAAATTTATTAAACTGAAGTGGACTGGAAGAGGAGGAAGAGGAGAAAGAGTATGATGATAATGAGGATGAGGATGAGGAGGTGGTGGTGGCAGAGGCAACGAGGAAAGGTCACGAGAGCCGATGCAAGAGCAAAAATGAAGCATAAACGGAGAAAAAAAATAGATCGAATGGAGAAGGAGAGACGAGGCAAGGCGAGGGGATGAGAGGGAAGGAGAGGAAAGGAGGTGAGTCACGGGGCGCATATTCCCGTTTTCTGGAAGAGTATGTGACGTTTACTTTAGAGCACGTCAGGTTAGGTCACGTTAGGTTACGGATAGGGTTAGTTAGGTTTGCCTAGTCGTAAGTAGGTTCCTTTGAGTGGGAGTCACAATGAGAGTATTTTCGAAAAATCCTATGGTTAGTTTCGGATCTACAGCCAAGCGTCTTCACTTTTTTTTTTTACTTTTTTTTTTTTACTCATAAAGGACTGGCCAAGGGCACAACAAAAATAGGTAACACAAAGCCCGCTTAGTTGCCAGTCCCTATAAAGAAGACAGTAAGAGAGTAATAAAAAAGAAGGGTGTACCAATTTAGTTCGGGCGGTGTCTTGTTACTCTTCTCTTGAAAAGATTTAAGTCGTAGGAAGGTGGAAAAATAGAAACAGGAAGAGAGTTCCAGAGTTTACCAGTAAAAGGGATGAAAGAGTAAAGATACTGATTAACTCTTGCATTAGGAAGATGGACAGAATAGGGATGAGAATGAGTAGAAAGTCTTGTGCAGTGAGGCCGCGGGAGGGGAGGAGGCATGCAGTTAGCAAGTTCAGAAGAGCAGTGAGCATGAAAATAACGGTAGAAGAGAGCAAGAGAAGCAACATTGCGGCTGTGATTTAAAGATTGAAGACAGTCAGTCAGAGGAGGGGAGTTGATGAGACTAAAAGCTTTTGACTCAACCCTGTTTAGGAGAGCTGTATGAGTGGATCCTCCCCATACCTGTGAGACATACTCCATACATGGGCGGATAAGGCCCCTGTAGAGAGCAACTGGGAGGGAGAAAAAAAGGGATGCAGACGCCACAGGACACCTAACTTCTTAGAAGCTGTTTTAGCAAGAGATAAGATGTGAGATTTCCAGTTTAGATTTTTAGTAAAGGATAGTCCAAGAATGTTCATTGCAGAAGAAGGAGATAGTTGAGTGTCATTGAAGAAGAGGGGATAGTTGTCTGGTAGGTTTTGTCGAGTAGATAGGTGAAGAAATTGGGTTTTTGAGGCATTGAACAAAACAAGGTTTGCTTTGCCCCAATCAGAAATTATAGAAAGATCAGAAGTTAGGCGCTCAGTGGCATCTCTCCGTGAATCACTTAGTTCCTGGAAACTAAGTTAGTACTTGGAAACCACATACTCGCATAGAGAACGGGAATATGCTCACGGGGCATGGAAGAGAATTATGTAGGATAGAATGTATGTACCTTTGTCCTTATATGAATACTCCTGTGAATTCATATAAGTTTTCTCTAAAGTCTCTTTTCCCCTAAACCCTAATGACTCCCTGCAATTAGAACCCTCGTCCCAAAGGCCTGAGTGTCCAACCATTTTTGCCTCTTGTTTCGAGCCGTTTAGTTGCTGTTTATGGTAGTTTTTGAATGTACCGATACCTGAATACCTTTATACCTTTTGATACCTTTGCATGAATGATACCTGTAGTTTAGGTTGATGCAAAGACTACTGTATATAGTAGACTTTGGTTGGTGATACAGACCCCACAAAAATAGATCAATGTGTTATGAAGGTACGTGCTTCTATAATGCACACAAAATTCTGCAAATCTAAAGTTGACTGACAAAATATAACTCAATGACAATGTAATGACAATATTTGTAACACATTAAGCGAATTACAAATAATGATGCGTACAACTACGAACTAAATTGGCCCACCCCCCTTTCTTTATTCTCTTACTGTCTTCTTTACTGGTAACTAAACGGACTTTTTGTTATCTTTATTTCCCCTTGGCCAGTCCTTTGTGATGTAAAAAAAGAGAGCGAAACACACCGTATCAATGGTGTGTTTTGCTTCAGGGATGAGAGCAGAGTCAGTCTATTTCACAAACGCAAAGTATTCCATCACGGTGATTTATCTTTGTTTGAAGAATTGCTGGTACATCCCACAGGCGAGCATTGCGTCCACTACTTATTGATGTGTGAAGGATTACTAATATGTGCAGTGTGTACACAATGACAACAATGATGTTTATATATTGTCCTGCATTAATTACATTGAGTTGATATACAGTATGTATATCAGATTACGAGCGAATGAGCTCCCTAACGTCTTTGTGTGTGTGTGTGTGTGTTGTGTGTGTGTGTGTGTGTGTGTGTGTGTGTTGTGTGTGTGTGTGTGTGTGTGCGTGCGTGTGTGTGTGTACGATTATTCATAAGAGATGTACGTAATTGCATATCACTTTGTACTGTAACATTATTTACTTGATTGTAAATTATGAGAGCTGCGGTCAATAAACCTATCTATCTATGTGTGTGTGTGTGTGTGTGTGTGTGTGTGTTGTGTGTGTGTGTGTGTGTGTGTGTGTAATTCACCCATGGTCTTGTCCACGCGAGCCAAACTCGCGTTCGCCAGTTTCAACAGTAAAAAGTCCCCGAGAGCGAGCAAGGACTCGAACCGGCTAACCACAGAATGGAGCGCCAACGCTCTGTCCACTGAACCATCGTGTGTGTAATTAACCCATGGTCTTGTCCACGCGAGCTGGCTCGCGATCGCCAGTTTTCACCCTCGCAGTGCGAGCTTGGAGCCATTATTACCGATCCTTGGGTAATGCTGGAACCTCACACACCACACACCCCATCCACTTGCTCAAGGGGGACAGTAATCGCCCGAATTTGTCAGTTAAAAATTCCCGGGAGCGCGAGGATTCGAACCGCCTACCCACAGAATGGAAAACCAGCACGCTATCAACCTGACAACCGCACGGTGTAGTATGTGCGTGTATGTGTCTGTGTGCGCGCCCGCGTGTGTGTGTGTGTGTGTGCATGTGTGTGAGTGCTCGGGAGCGTACGTGTGTGTGATTGAAAATAAATCGCATTTGTCATCAAAGTACTCTAATTTATTACAGGTATATATCAATTACGCCAAATTACTATATCAATTGCATATTAATAGTAATAATCAGCTGAAACCAATGGAGATAATAGTTATGAAACCTTTGATATAACACAAACTAGTGATAAGGATGTGAATTGAGAGAGAGAGAGAGAGAGAGAGAGAGAGAGAGAGAGAGAGAGAGAGAGAGAGAGAGAGAGAGAGAGAGAGAGAGAGAGAGAGAGAGAGAGAGAGAGAGAGAGAAGAGGGGGGGGTGGATGAATGACGAGGGATGGAGGTGTCGAACGAAGTCATTGCCAGGGCCTAAAAGGTGCCTCGGGATTACCGTGATCCATCTCTGTAGCCAATCTATGTAACCACACGAGAAAAGCAAATCAATAATACACATGATACCACCAGACATTTACGAAGGACTAGTTGCAACAATCAACACAATGGTGTATTTCAGTCCAACGAAAATTTTATTAGATAATATTTTCGCGAATTCTGGAGTCTAGGAGCTCTGGGCCTCGTTACCTCCGCCAACAAAGTTGGAGGGGTAATGTTTTCACCCCGATCTGTCTGTCTGTCTGTTTGTTAGTGTACAGGATTTCTCGAAAAGTTACGAATAGATTTGGACCAAACTCGGTATACCAAGTCTATTTGGTATAAGGAAGAACTGATTTAATTTTGGATGAAATCTATTGACAACTGTTGCCATGGCAACCAATTGATGGACAATTCGGGCGGACGTATGCGCTCATACTGAGTATATATATATATATATATATATATATATATATATATATATATTTTTTTTTTTTTTTTTTAACTTTTTTTTAATTTTTTTTTTAACTTTTTTTTTTTAAATCGAATCACAACTGTTGCCATGGCAACCAATTGATGAAATATTCGGGCGGAGGTATGCGCTCTACTGAGTGCCCCCCCTAGTTGTCACTGTCTCTATCCTCTAGTCAAGTGTGTGTGTGTGTGTGTGTGTGTGTGTGTGTTACCAAGCATATGAGTACGTATTAAAAACACATTTACGTGCAGGACAAGTAGTGGAGTGCAGATTAGCGGCGTAACTAGTACATGTTAATTGGTAGAGCGCGGCGACAGATTGAGGCTTCGAACCTTTGATTTTTTTTCTGTGTGTGTTCAGTTGAAGTCATCAGCTTTAACACTCAATCTACTGAATGTCAACCTTCTTTTCATAATTACCAGGAACTTACTGATCTTGTTGTAACCAAGACAACATATTCA
>JACEEZ010022290.1:0-5000 GCA_016584305.1 Chionoecetes opilio
TCCTTTCCCCCTCACTAATATCCTCCCATATTCCTTTCATTTTTTCTTTCTTTTCTTTTATTTTCCTTCCTTCCTCCTTCCTTCCTTCCTTCTTTCTTTCCTTCCTTCTCTCCCGTCCTCCTCCCTCCCTTTTCTTCCCTTTTCCCTTCCTTCCATCTCCCACTCCACTTCCCCTCCCTTCCTTCCTTTACAATACTTTTCCCTTCCTTCTCCTGTCCTCCTTCCTCTCTCCCTCCCTTCCTTCCTTCCTTCCTCCTCTTTCCTTCACTTCCTTTTTTTACCTTCCTTCCATATACTGTCCCCCTTCCTTCTTTCGCGTTGTATTATGCTACCTTTACCTTCCTTCCTCTCCTTTCCTTCCTTCCTTCTTCCTTCTCTCCGCCTCCCTCCCTCCCTTCCTTCCTTCCCTTTCCTTTCCTTCCTTCCTTCATTCATTCATTCCATACCTCCCTCCCTCCCTCCTATTTCCTCTCCTTCTCTATACTCCCTCAACTAACTCCAATATCTCATTACTCTTCCTCCATCATTCCCTCCTTCCTCCTTCCCTCAATATTTTTCTTGCTTTCTTCTTTTTTTTCCTTCCTTCCTCCCGCCCTCCCTCCCATTCTCTCCTCGTCAATCCACCTCCAGATCTCCTCTCCTCTTCCATCACCCCAATACTTTTCCTCCCTCCCCTCCTCCTCCTCCTCTCCTCCTCTTCCTCCTCCCCTCCTCCCCTCCTCCTCCCCCCCCTCTCCTCCTCCCCTCCTTCCTCCTCATCCTCTCGTACTCGTTACCACTTCAATTTCTATCATTTCTTCAATTTTTCGATTCTTTCTTTTCTTTCTTCCCTCTTTCCTCCATTCTCTCTCCCCTCGTTTTTTAATAATTTTTCTATTATAAACAGAAATCTACTCTAAAGCCTGGTTCACCACTGGGGCCTTTTGTCGGAAAAACAAACGTTTGAGAAGAGGTCAGGGACTGAGGTGGGAATATCTCGGCCTTTGTTTAAAAAATAATCCACACCCGCTCGATCGGTCTTTTATCTGCCGCAGCGCCGAGATTTCGCGCGCCCCAAATTCAAACAAACGCCAGAAGCCAGCACACCCTCTTCCCAATCACCCAATTATTGGTATCATTTCCCCCCGGTATTGGGCACTAAAAAACTAACAAATTTAACTTACAGTCATCGTGCCAAAATCTTACATCCTTAATTTTAATCCCAATTTCCCCTATTTCCATGCCAATGGCGATACATATAATACCGAAAAATTTTCCGTTTTAGCTACAGCCAGAAACGGTTGTAGTTTAAATAAGATTATGTTAGTTAGAATAATATGAAGTGGGTTTTGATTTAGTAGATGATATCAAGGAAAAAACTGGAAACTATCAATACTACTTCATATAAAAAGGTGCGCGAAAACGTAGTCTTCGTCGTGCCAAATAAACACAAGCCAGCCACTAGCACCTACCCCTAGCGCGACGTGACCCTGACCCTGCAGGTCAGGCAACGGGAAGTCAGGGAACGACCTACAAAGCGATACTGGCTTTAAAGGTCACAAAAAGATTTTTTCCGAGCGAATTCCCGGGGGTGGTGGGAACGTAATCTCCGCAACTACTCGCTGGCCCGCCTTCCCGGCACTTCAAAGTACCGACAAAAGCCCAGTGTGAACCAGACTTAAATCTACTAAACATCTCTGTCTACTCTTACCATAACTCCTGACCTGTATTTTGTATGTTTATATAATAGGATAAAATAGGTATTTGGTGTGTGTCAATATTCTCGGTATTATTCCAGATGAACACCGAATTCACTTTGGTGGACGCAAATATTTTTTTCTGGTGAGTTTTGATATGTTTAGAATTAATCTGCTAACAGTTTGTGTCGCAAATAACTTTTTTTTTTTTTTTTTAGTTAGGTAAAATATAGGTAAAGGCTAGGTTAGGTATAGAGCAGCCTAGGTTAGGTATAGGTTTGGTTAGGTAAAGGCTAGGTTAGGTATAGGTTAGGTTAGGTAAGGGTTCAGTTCGGTTCAATTTGTTTTTTGTCATTTTTGTTGCAAATCACACACAAAAAAAAAAAAAATTGCGACAGAAAAGGTTGGCAGATTTATTCAAAACATATAAAAACTCACCAGAAAAAAATAGTTTCGACCACCAAAGGAAGTTCGGTGTTCATCTGGAATAATACCCAAAACTCTCCTCTCCTCCCACTAATCTCCTAAAAATCTCTCTCTCTCTCTCTCTCTCTCCTCTCCCTCTTCTCTCCCTCTCTCTCTTCCCCACTCTTCCTCCCCCCTCTCTCTCTCTCCTCTCTCTCTCTCCTCCCCTCTCTCTTCTCTTCTCTCTCTCCCCTCTCTCTCCTCCCCTCTCTCCGCCCCCTCTCTCTTTTTCCCCTCTTCTCTCTCTCTCTTCTCCCCTCTCTCTCCTTTTTTCTCTTCTCTTCTCCCCCTCATTGCATATCCACTATTATTTTACTGTTCAGCAATTTGGGGAGGCGCTTACAAAACATACATAGATGATATTTTCATAGCTCAGAAAAAGCTAATCCGGATCATGTTTCATGAACTTAGATATGCCCACACTAATCCCCTATTTGTTAAATACAAACTACTTAAAGTTCATGACATTATATCTCTTCAGACATATTTGTTTGTTCATTAAGCTCTCCATAGGCATCCAGTAAACAATGATTTTAAATACCTCTCCCACAATACTGATACTCGAAGGCCCAAAGATCTCAGACTCCCATTATGCAGGACAACACATGTACAACAAAACGTCCTTTTTAGAGCAGCAAAACTGTGGAACCAACTCCCAGATGACATGAAAAACATCCCAACCCTCAATTCATTCAAATACAAAACTAAGCTCAAGATATTCGAAAATTACCAGCAAGATAGTTAAATAGTTAATACCTCTATCATACTAACATTGTTTCTGTTATCATTATTGTTATTGCTATCACTGTTCTCATTATTACATATATATTGCAATATTACGTTATCATTATGTTTATTCTTATCAATATTTTGCTTTAACTGTCATCATGACTCCGTCTATTCAAATATAGCTATCATTATTATTTTTTATATTATGAGAATTTATTACTATTATTATTATTATTATTATTAATATTATTATTACTTTTGATTTGTTTTTATTATAACAATTTAAATGAACCCATATTTATATATTTTTTTTTTATAACATATTCGATACTAAAGTCCACACGTTTCCACGACTGTTGTAGTTTAAAAAAATCTAAGGCATCAGGTCCATAAAGAGTCTCGGCTCAATGGACCGCGGCTTGTATATCATTATTAATGTATAATCAACTTTATGTATGTTACGTTAAGCCTAATAAACAATCAATCAATCAATCAATCAATCAATCAATCAATCAATCAATCAATCAATCAATCAATCAATCAATCAATCAATCAATCAATCAATCAATCAATCTCTCTCTCTCTCTCTCTCTCTCTCTCTCTCTCTCTCTCTCTCTCTCTCTCTCTCTCTCTCTCTCTCTCTCTCTCTCTCTCTCTCTCTCTCTCTCTCTCTCTCTCTCTCTCTCTCTCTCTCTCTCTCTCTCTCTCTCTCTCTCTCTCTCTCTCTCTCTCTCTCTACTCACACCACAATTCCTGACCTGTATTTTGTATGTTGATATAATAGGATAAAATAGGTAGGTGTAAAATTTGGTATGTGTAAATATTGTCCTGCATATTATCTAATCATGCAAATACTTCCGACCTCCTACCTTCAAATACCTTCACATGCTAATCACGCATACCTAATCATTCACATGCTAATCATCACATACCTAATCCTTCACATGCTAATCACACATACCTAATCCTTCATATGATAATCACACATACTTAATCCTTCACATGCTAATCACACATACCTAATCCGTCATATGCTAATCACACATACCTAATCCTTCACATGCTAATCACACATACCTAATCCTTCACATGCTAATCACACATACCTAATCCTTCACATACCTAATCCTTCACATGCTAATTCTTCACATACCTAATCCTTCACATGCTAATTCTTCACATACCTAATCCTTCACATACCTAATCACACATACCTAATCCTTCACATGCTAATCTTCACATACATAATCCTTCACATGCTAATACTTCACATCCCTAATCTTTCACATACCTAATCCTTCACATGCTAAGCTTCACAGACCTAATCCTTCACATACCTTCACATGCTAATCTTCACATACATAATCCTTCACATGCTAATACTTCACATACCTAATCCTTCACATACCTAATCCTTCACATGCTAATCTTCACAGACCTAATCCTTCACATACCTTCACATGCTAATCTTCAAATGCTAATCATCACATACCTCCTACCTTCAATCTGTTTCATTGTTTCCCTCTGTTTGCGTACTGCAGACAACGCCGGTGAAAATAAACTCTGCGGTATTTACATCGCATATTTCACTATCAAAGTAAAAGCCATGGTTATAATAAGACTTAGTGAGGTAGCCTTATTATTGTTTTTGTTGTTTGAAGAAAATGAAGCAGAAAAAAATGAAAGATGAAGAAACTAGAAAAATATATATTTAATACGAAGAAAAGAAAATTGGAAATAAAAGAAAATAATAATATATGATGTTGATGATGATGATGATGATAATGATGAAAAAAAAGTGATAAAAGAAAAAGAAAAAACCAAAGAGCATGAACAGAAAAAGAAAAGACGAGAAAAAAAGTTGCAAATAAAGAAAAAAGAAAAAAGAAATATAAGAGGAAGGAGAAATTAATATAATAGAAGATGATGGTGATGATGATGATGATGATGATGATGATGTAAAATGAAGGAAAAAAATATGGGAGCAGATAAAGAAACAGAAAGAAGCGAGAAGAAGGGAGAAGAATAAATAACAACAGGGAGAAAAAGGAAAATTATTTTGAGAAAAAAAGGAAACAGAAAAATAGTTGATGGCAAGACGTAAAGAAAAGATCATGATACCAATAGTAA
>JACEEZ010022290.1:10000-15000 GCA_016584305.1 Chionoecetes opilio
AGGAAGGAAGGGGGGAAAGGAAGGAAGGAAGGAAGGAAGGAAGGAAGGAAGGAAGGAGTAAAGGAAACTTGCGACACTAGGAGGAGTATCAGAAGGCAGGGAACTAAAGGGATTCGTAAGAAGAGAGAGAAGAGGGGTTTAGTTAAAGATAAAGGGGAAATTGACAAAAAGAAGAGGAGTTGCTTGAAAATTTACTATACAAACTGTAGGAGTATTTTAAAAAAGATAGATTTCCTGAGAGGAATAAATAGTGTAGAGGATTTTGATATAATAGCATTAACAGAAACATGGTTGGATATGTCAGGAAAGGTATTTGATCCGGAAGTCGAGATAGCTGGGCATAAGTTATTTCACAAGGACAGAGTAGGCAGACGAGGTGGAGGAGTTGCGCTTTATGCAAGAGATGCATTGCAGTGTTGTGTTAATAATGTTATAAAAACAGATGACAGCATAGAGTCTATATGGGTAGAGGTTACGGAGGGAACTGAGAAAATGGTTTTGGGTGTAGTGTATAGGCCTCCAAACTTATGTAAAGAGGATTCAGCTCCTATATTGGAAGAAATAAACAGGGCCTGCAGATATAATCGCCTATGCGTGGTGGGAGATTTTAATCTTAGGAATATAGACTGGGATTTAATCATCGCTGACAGCGACGCAGATGAATTGTTATATATAATCCAGGATAACTTCCTAAGTCAAGCAATCAAGGAGCCTACTAGAGGAGATACTATTCTAGATCTATTGCTGACAAATAGAGACGATTTAGTTTAAAATGTTGAGGTCGGTGGGAATTTAGATAATAGCGACCATTATGAGATCAGATATAGCTTAAAATGGGAAGTTGGAAATTAAGTGGCAATAAGCATCGAATACCTAATTTCAGAAAGGCCAATTATGTAGGATTAAGAAGACACCTGGAGGTTATTAATAAGAGGTGTGGGATGGAGGGGAAGAAAGTTTCCCAGGATAACGACAGGGCGTTGACAGCTGGAAAGGCCAATTATGAAGGATTAGGAAGGCACTTGGATGTAATTGGCGTGGTTAGATATGGAAGTGTGGTCATGGCTGAGGAGGTAATTAGAGCGCTTAGACAGGGAAGTGAGGTCAGGGCTGAGGAGGTAATTAGAGAGGATAGAAATGGAAGTGAGGATGGGGTTAAGGAGGATTATACCTCATTTGTAAGGAATATAATTGACGGACAGAAAGTAAATATTCCTTATAGGGAAATAAGGTCCAGAGAGAGTGATCCAAAATGGATGACCACTAATTTAAAACACAACATTGGAGTAAAAAGAAACATTTATCTAAGGTTCAAGGCAGGATTGGTAAACAAAGAACAGTATAACGTGATGGCAAGGACAGTGAAGAAATTAACTCGAGTTGCTAAGAACAATTATGAGATTAAAGTAGCAGGACAGGCGAAAAGGGACCGAAAAGGGTTCTATCAGGTATATAAAACAAAGACAAGGGAATTAGTTGGGCCGTTAAGGTTAGGACAGGGTGAGGTCTTAAATACGGATGAGGATATGTTTTAAGAGTCTAAAGGGATATTTCTTAAGGTTTTTACGGAGGAGGTTTGCACGGGACTATCCCTGATAGTGAACAGATGTTCAAAGGAGGGGGGGATGAGGGAAAACTAAAAGGGATATTGTGAAAATTTGGGAAAGGGGAAAAGAGGGTTTTTAGAAAAAAATAAAATTTTTTTAAAATGGCCAGGCCCAGAGGAAAGTACCCCGGGGGTATTAAAGGAATGCAAAAAGGGTTTGTTTAAGGTGAGTCGTTAGTGCAAATTTTTAGGAAACGGTTGAGATAGGCGATGTCCCATTTTTGTGGGGGAAAAAGGAAATGGGGTGTCCCATTTTTAAAAAGGGGGGACAGAGGACAAAAAAGTAAAATTATCGACCCGTAAGCTAAACAGGGGGGGAAATTATTGGAATTTTATTATTGAAAAAAAAAAATTTTAGAGAGCATTAAAAAAATTATAGTTTAAATAAATGTTTTCCAACATGGTTTTCCCCAAAGGGGGTTAGGTCATGTCTCCCCAAAAATATTGAGTTTTATGGGAAAAAATTTTATGCGACGGCAGATAATGAAAAAAGGATTTTTGATATTTTTGGACTTTAGTAAGGAAATTGACAAAGTACCAAATGTGCGAATTTTTTAAAAAAAGGTTAGGGCTCAGGAATAGAGGGGAAAGGTACTTCTTTTGGATCATACCCTTGGCTAAGTAATAGGCAACAAAGGGTAAAATTTAAATTTGGTTCTAAACTGAATGGGGACTGGTGACAAGGGGGTTTCCCAAAAAGGGTTTTTTTGGGGTCCATTACTTTTTTTTATTTACATCAAAAATTTGGATAGTGGGATTAGCAGGGGTTTTTAAAGCAATTTTTGTGATGATACTAAGTTGGGGTAGGATTTTGGATCACAGTCTGTTTGTAAACATTTTTGCAGGGAGACTTAGAAAAAAACTTAGCAAAAGGTGGGCAGTCAAAATGGCAGAAAAATTTTAATTTTTATAAATGCAGCGTTATGAATGGGGTAAAAAAAAACCTGGTAAAAATTTACACCATAAGCAATGTTCGCTGAAAAGATCAGTAGGTGAAAAAAAAATCTTGGAGGAGGGGTGAGCCCGACCTCCGACCTGGGAAAAACAATGTATTAGGCCAGAAATAAAACCCAATAGAGTATTAGGATTCATTACCGAAGTGTTTAAAAAGTAGAAGTGGGGAAAGTTTTTTTCAAAGCTTTATCTGGTTTCAAAGTCAGGCCCCCACTGGGACTTGGGGGTTCAGTTTTGGTCTCCATATTACTGGAAGGATATAGCCTTGTTAAAAACTGTGCAGAGAAGGATGACCAAAATGAACCCAAAGGGTGCGAACTTTTGTTATGAGAAGAGATTTAATTTTTTTAAAATTACACTCACTGAGAGACGCAGAAAAGGGCGATCTGATTTGAAGGTTTTTTTGGGATAAAGGGATTTAAAAAAGGGAGGTAGGAAAAAATTTTTTCGGCTTTTAAAAAAGGGGAGAACAAGAAGAAAAGGAAATTTTAGCTGGAAAAGGGATAGAATTTGAAAGGAAAAAAGGGGAAAAAAAATGGGTTTTCAAATAGGGGGGGGGAATGAAGGAAGGGGTTTAGTAGAAGGTTTGTTTGTGCGGAGTTTATTGGGAGCTTTTAAAGAGGAGCTGGAAAGGGTTTATGGAGGGGGGTGAAAGGTGGATGTAGGTAGTGTTAGGCGGGCCGGAAAATACCAAGTGTAGGGCCCCACGGCCACCTGTAACTTCCTTATTTTCTTATGTTCTTGGGGGGTTTTTAAAAAAGGAAAGGGAGAGGAAAGGGGAGGAATTTGGGTTTTTAGGGAAGGGTGTTATGGGTTTTGGATGTGTTATGTGTGCCTTTGGTTTTTACTTCTGTTGTTGTTGTTGTTGTTTTCTTGGTGCTATTGTGTTCTTCGCCGTTTAAAAAGGGAAAAATTTCAAAAAAAAAAAAGGAAAAAAAACCCCCAAGAGACTTGACTTTTACGGACCATTAAAGTACAACGGACTGTGTGGCCAAAATCTCCCCCCATGTAACTAATACTGATCAAAAAAAACTGTATGAACTATTTAAAACATTTTAAGTAATAAAAAAACACTGAAAAGTTTACCGTTCAGTAGTTTTTCAGGGCACAGGTTTTAAGACGGGAGCAGGAACCCAAACTTTTTGTGTGTACATTTTTCCCACGGTTTTGTCCACCCAGTCAGACTCGCGATCCCCTGTTTTACCCTCCGGTCCCAGCTTGGAGCTCATTATTTCCGGGTCTTTTGGGGAAAGGTGAGACCCATCCCCCCCATTTCCCCTTTCTCAAGGGGGACCCGTAAAACCCCCCGAAACCCCTTTTCATCGAAAAATCTTCCCGGGGGGGTGAGGGGGTTTGAACCAGCTACCACAGAATGGCAGGCCAGCGCGCTATCCATTTACCATCGTTTGTGTGTGTGGGTGTGGTTTTTTTTTGTGTGTGTGTGTGGGGTGTGCGTGTATGGTGTGGTGTTGCTCCTGGAGGGTGACATGAAGGAACCGTGCTTGTGTCAGAGGTGAGCACTTCCACAACCGCAACTTTCGCAAGTACGGAAGTCAGAATTCATTTGCGGATGTGCGGAAGAATAAAGAGTTGCGAATTTGCGTTTGCGGAAAAATATGTCCGCAAATTCCCAACTAGCATTGGTGAGTTTGAGCAGGATTCCTGCGCGGCTACGCGCACCGTCCAGGGTGAGTGGGATACGCTTAGGGAGGCTGCACCCCCACCAGTCCGCAGTTATCAGTGAACATTCATAGACGAAGTACGTAGTACGTACGTGTTCCTCCAAACCCTTCTTCGTGGCTCGCTTTGTAGGTATGATGCTTTTATATCATTTTTTTGGTTTAAACTCACATAAACATTATCTGTGTGATGTAGTAATATCATTGAAATATCTTAGATGTTACTGTAAACTTTGTTAAGTGTGACCCAAGGTTAGTAGATACTAGAAACAAGGTTTGGCGTGGCTCGGCTCTGACATCACACGTCCCTCGCCGACTCAGTCATGTCTTCAATTATCATTTTGATGAGCCCAGGACCCACAGCTACAGAGGGCACCAACTCTATCCGCCTCTCCAACAATTTGGGGAAAAAGCTTGAGAGTTGGTGCTCAGAGAAGAACAAGCTGCTGGAGCAGGCTTTGTTGCCCGCCCTTTCCCGTGCCGCCTGGGTAGATGTGTTTGTTAAGTACAATACGGCCATACCCAGCTCTGCAGCTGTGGAAAGATTGTTCTCCCAGGGGTCGGAAATCATGAAGGCCAAGAGAGAGTCTGACTTCCGATAATTTTGAGAGATTGGTCTTTATGAAGGGGAACATGGACCTGCTCAAGATGGAAATGTCACCAGAGGACTCTGAATGAGGAGTCTGAGGTTAAGGGTCTGATATATCAATGAAATATAATTTAGAGTGCAGTGTACTTATACTAATTACTACCCCTTAGTT
>JACEEZ010022290.1:20000-48295 GCA_016584305.1 Chionoecetes opilio
GACCTCTTCGTTCCCTGCTGCCCAGATCACCTACCCTTCCTGTCTACCGTTGTCTCTTGAGTTCCGTACTCAGCGACCTATGGTTGAAGGAAGGCGGTTGCTAACCTGATAGCAGGGGCGTGAGCAAGGAATATAGAGGACAAGGAAGGTGATTCCTGTTGTAAAGTTTCGAAGCAGCAATTGTCACGCCATCTAACCGCGGGATAGTGGTAAAGACAGAGCACGGGAAACATTAGAGAACGTACGGAATCGATGGGTAACTCAAATGCTCATAATATCCCTGCACTTCCTCTATATATTATATATATACTATCCAAAAAATGTATATTTCTTTGAAGGTTATAGCCTATAACCTTCAAAGAAATATAAATATTTTGGATAGTATCTTTGACAAGGAAATAAATTATATCAAGCAATATTATATATGGTAGCCAAATTTTATTCAAATTTCTATTTCATTTGCAGGTACTCTGAGGTTTACAAATCATGCAGAACATTATGCAATACTTGATTATGTAACACAAAGCAGAGAAGTAAGATCATTACTCTTTTACATGCAGCTACATGACAACACCAACACCTGCCTATTAGACATTGCAATGCATTACAGGAGATAACACAAGATGTTAGTTACATTATACAAGAGATCACAAAAACATCGAACTAATATCATGCATTAATGGCAGCAGTAAAAGACACTGTGATGCATAGCTCGAGAAAACACATGAGTTTGTTGCAAAACATGCTGCACCACATGACAGAAAACACATCAAGAGTGTTATGTTAGAAACCTTGACAAATAGTGTTGCAACGTTATGCATGTTCAGATATTTATGCATCATACATGTTGAGAACAAAAAGAAACAAAGCAAAAGCTTTTATCATACATTACAATGGGCAAAACAGGCAACAAAAGGTATGTAAACGACATATAACCAATACAAATATAGCAGATTTATAAGCATTAGAGCTACTGCAAGGAAATTAAGTGGACACCATTACTGAATAACATGCTGTAACAAACAGCACAAACCTGTTGTTGTCCTGCAGAGCATTATGAAAAAAGAGGACAGATACCAAATGCCAAAGTATATGAGGTGAACAAAAAACAAACAAATAAAATAAATAAATAATATGAAAATGAATAAAATACAAAATTCATATATACTATTTACAAACAAGTATATAGGGTAAGCAGCATATGCAGCAGTTATAATACATTACAACAAAGTGGAGGAAACATTATATGCAGGGATAAATACAAAAGCAACAGCTTAGATACAGTATATGCAGTAGCACAAAGCAGAGGCAGTCTTGCAAGAACACATTATAAAGCAATGACAAAAAATATAACAAACATTTATATGAAACTCTTGTTGACAGCAGGCAAAGAAACTAACAGTTTACCCCGAGGAAAGAAAGAAAATGAATGATGTCAAAGTCTAAAAAGAAACCTCGGTGGACGAGAGATTAACCAGAAAGTTAAATTGAAAATAGAGGAAAGAGATACTGAGAAGGAGCATGAAATAAAATCATTAATAGAAGGGTACTGGAGTAAAGTAATTAGAAAGAACATGGTAGTAGAGGGAATGGAAAACATTATGATCTACAGTGACAAGAGAGAAATGGAGGAAACAGTACCTAATTGATCTTGGAGAGGTAGAAAAGGTACTGAAAGTTTTGAAGAAGGGCAAAGCTGCAGGGACAGATGGATCCATTGGGGAGTTTGTTAAATATGGAGGAGAAATGGCAAAACAGGCAATATATAACATATGTGACACAGTGCTGGAGCAAGGCTGCGTGCCACAGGACTGGAAAAAGAGCAGAGTGACCCTAATACACGTAGGAGGAGGAAAATATAAGGAGGACATAGCCAATTATAGGCCCATAGCTGTAATGAACATACTAGTCAAGGTTTTTAGAATGATTATAAATGAGAAATTGAAATTGTGGATAGAGGAAAACAAGATTTTAGGAGAGGAGCAAAGTGGGTTCAGGAAAGGCAGAGGTGGAATGGTAGTAAATAATATAGGAGTTAGACAAGGATGTGTCATGTCCCCAACATTATTTAACCTGTATTTAGAGGAACTGATCGTGAGAATCAGGAAGTCAAGTAAAGGAGTAGCAATTGGAGGAGAGAAGTTTGGATGTCTGGCCTATGCTGATGATGTAGTGCTGATGGCAGAAAGTAAGTATGAAATGGAGGAGATTTTACACATAACAAACATGTACGGAAGGGAATGAGACCTGAAGTTTAGTGAAAGGAAATGTAAAGTCATGGAGTTTAACAGTGAAGGTAGGAGTCAGTGGCTGCTTCAGAATAATGTCCTAGAAGTAGTAGATAAGTGTAGTAGATAGTAGTAGATATATGTATACCTAGGAATGGAAGTAAACAAGGAAGGGATAGGCGGTGAAAAGCAGAAGAAAGTTAATGAAGGCAAGGCAAGGCAAGGAGGATGACCGGCATGATTATAAATGGTGGCAACAGTCATTAATAAATATGAGGTAGACAGGAGTTTATGGAAGGGGGTGGCTGTACCCTATTGTCTGTATGGGTCAGAAGTGACTCAGTACAGGGAAGGAGACATCATGCACTTGGTAAAGGCTCAGAACATAATAGGCAGATGGGGACTAGGAGCTTGTAGGAGCACTGCTGTAGAGGCCATAAGGGGAAACATGGGATGGAGCACCTTCAGGGAAAGGATAATTAAAGGAAAACTGGTGTTCCACAAGAAAAATGAAAGACTTAGTGAAGATAGATGGGCAAAGAAAATATCCCAGGAAAATTGATCAAATTCCACCTGGAAGAAGGAACTAGAGAGATGAAAAGGAAAGAAATGGAGCAAGATGGAGAAAAGAGATATAAAAAAGAGAATAGAGAAGAATGGGCTAGTTATATGGCAGGAGGGAATGGCCAGGAAATCAACGTTGCAGTAGTAGAGGAGGAAACAGAAGCCAGAGGGGGTGACTTGGCATGTAGAAGACTGGAGAAGGAAGTTACTATATAAAGCAAGAACAGGCACCTTGGAAGTCAACGGAAGGAACAGGGAACTGGAGAACCAGAATTGTAGGTACAGGGTAGGAGAGAAAGAAACTGTAGAACATGTCATTGTGGAATGCAACAAGTATAGGAGTCAGAGGGAAAAGCTTATAGCGTCAATAGTAACAGTCCTAGACAGAGAGGAGTGGGACAGGAGACTAGAGTAGAAAGACGGGGCCCTGTGTACGGTGTTAGGGCTGTATGGGGACAGAAAGGAAACAGAAAGTATTGTAAACCTCACCAAAGTGTTCCTAACGCAGTGTTGGGAGATAAGAACACACAAGAGACAATGAATTAGGATGATAATTTCAAAGGATTGAAAGCTGATGAAAATGTCTTTCCCAGGTGAAATAAACAAGTGTGTTAACAATTTTTGTTAACGAAAGAGACGAAGTGGAAGAGGACCTATGAAGCGATACTAAGCGACAAAGGTCACAAGAAGAAGAAGAATGATGATTCTTTTAAAAAAAATCAAGCACCTCCGGGGCCAGAAAATGTGCAACCGTCGCTATCAGCTGGTGTGGTGTTCTAACAGCCTCCCTCCACATTTGCTGTATTCGCATACGCAGCCTGTAGATGGTGTTTCGTAGGAGCCTTCTTATTGGTGTCCCTGAGAATATGTAAAGTGTTACACATTGTTTACATAAGCATAACTTACTAACATAATTATGTACGTACTATAAATGTATATGGATGATTTGCTGATATGTCTAGTAATTGAGAAGGAATGAGCTGTGGAGTGGTGATGGTGGTGAAGCACAGAACACTGAGATGGTAACTGATGGACACCTTGAAAAAATGGGTGAGAGTGAGATGACAAGAAGGATATATATCTGTAGAATATATGCTGGGAGTGTGAGAGGATGACCCCCTGATAAATGGGAGGATTGTGTTGGAGTAGATAATGTGAGAAAGAGAAAAGATGAAAGAGTGAGACGACTGGTATATAATTTTAAATTAAATATTTATACAAATATAATGTGCACAAAATATGCGTATGATTTTATAGTCACTTAAAATCTAAAAGCATGCATTGTAGAGGAACAGCAAATTTATATTCCTGAAATATTACGACTTTTGGGGCATTTTGAGGCTTGGACATCCTGGTGACCCTCAGTCATGTTTGCTGTTCCACCATCTGTTGAAAAAAGTTTGTTGTTAGTTAAATAGCAATAATTGCAAAAATATTTTCTTTATGTTCTGCATAGAAATGTGGTGAATTAGCAGTATGGAAGGAAATGTAGGATGGTGAATAGGAAGTGGGTAAAGAAGATGAGGAGGACATGTGAGATATGTATAGTGAGGAGAAAGGTTTTTTGACAGTTTTAGGGATAAGAAAAGAAAATGACAGTAGCAATAACAAACAAACAATAGCAACTGGTATTATGCTCGAAATACGCGATGAGTTTTTACCCTCAACAGCATGTATGTGAGGTGAGGTCACTGGTGCTGCTGGAAGAGGCACTATGGAGGAGGGCAGCAGAGGCTCCTGGCACACACCTGAAAACCACTAATTGTTGATATCTTTCTGAGACTGTATACGGAAATGTGTCGATACAAGGTATAATTACATCTCAGACTATAATTCATAAGTGAGACTAACATCATGCAAAATGTTAACATTATAACTCTCAATACCATCCATTTGCTGTGGCTGTGAGTGATGTGGTGGGAGGCTGTGGCTGTGGCTTATGTGGTGGGAGGCTGTGGCTGTGGCTTATGTGGTGGGAGGCTGTGGCTGTGGCTTATGTGGTGGGAGGCTGTGGCTGGTACTGGGGTTTAGGCAGCTCTCCAACATCAGTGTCAAAACAATCTGTCAAAAGAAAATATCAGTAATAATCCTGTACATAATTAGAACATTGATACTCTACCTGCCAATGCTAAAGCCATATAATTAAGAGAGAAAATAAAAACTTTTTCCAATACACTGATAAGGGCTGGAAGCCATTAATAAGAATAAATACACCCTTAATATAGATGGGTTGATGATAACAATAATGCATAGTCTGTACAAACCACTGTGTGCCATATTTCCGGTAGTAATGGTAGAGCTGCTCTCCCCTGCTGCCACATCTAGCCCAATCTCCGCTGATGCTAATGGCGCTACAGAAAGGTATGATCAAAATAAATGTTTGAGAAGGTAACTACGTGCTTACAATAAAAATTATAATATATATATATATATATATATAATATATTATATATATATATATATATATAATATATTATATAATTATATATATCTATATATATATATATATATATGTATATATACATATATATATATATATCAAAAATATATATATATGGTATATATACATATATATATATATATATATATATATATATATATATATATATATTATATATATATATATAATATATATATATATATATATTTAATCACAACACCAAAGAAGGTTTGTCATGTACGAAACCAACTTTCAACTGAGCTGAGTGTACGAAACGACTATGGTTTCGTATAGGAAAAACTTTTTGGAGTACGAAACAACTTTTATACGAACTGACTGCACAACTGACCCCACTCGACAATCTAACCTAACCTCCTAACCAAATGTAACCACACCACTTAGCTGGGAGGCTCCGCTCCCTTTGACCCCCGATAATCTAACCTAACTTCTTATGAGGGGGAACTCCGTCCCCATCGACCCTCCGGTAACATAACAATATTTTACCTTAGCCTTAGCTGGGTAGCTAGACACTCTCTTGTCGGTGGGCCCCATTCCCCCAAGCTTGTTTTGGGGGAGGTGGGAAGTATGGGATAACTAGAATAATATCGAATATTTACCCGACACACTTGTCATATGTGTATTCTCGTCCATTAAGACGTCCACACAAGCAAGTGTGGATAAAGGGGTAACACGCGTGCACGGTAACGGGCTTATCTAGTTTCTTTTATTTTCGCCAGCACGGTGGCTGGCTTGACTACCTTGAGCCCTTTACAGTTAGAGACATGCCCAGTGATAGCTTAAGAGGCAAGGGAGGGAGCGCTCATAAAGGGTAGCTCTTTTTTAAGGATATTTGGTCACTCTGGATTTTCTCTTATTGACTCAAATATCCTTTAAAACGACACTTACATACCCTTCTAGCATCTTTGGGGAACAGCTGCAGCCTCACTCCAGAGTGTTTACGTGTCTTCTTGTCACACACATAGTAGCAATAGCGAGAGGCGACGGGCAGCATTCTTGCGTCTGGGGTGTCAGTAGCCATGTGGGCCCTTGTGGGCATGTTTGTTTACATTCCCTGAAGAGGCGACGGTGGCGCCATCTAAGCGCCAGCAAGTGCATAGGGCAGGGATTTTCTGCCTACATAGGACTCCACCTTCCTTGTCCTCTATATTCCTTGGGCGTGAGTCTGTTATTTTTCTGTTTTGTTTGTTCATTCAAGCGTGAACGAGATCAGTAAAATCTCCCATTTTTGTCTGTTTCTCATCCCCCTTACGGCCCTCACCCTACCCAACTTCATCGTATCCTGGGATCCGGAGGTAACGCGTGGTGGTATCTTTGCGCTCGTTATCCCTTACAAGTGGCGACCTCGCCAGGATACGTGGTTGTGTAGTGTGCCGTGTGGTGGTGCTGAAATGGAAGTGCTGTCAGTGCCCCAGGAACTCGTGTTCTACGTCAGTGTGTAGCAGTATTGTGATATAGTAGTTGTGGCTATATCAGCGTTTCGCTCGCCTCGTGTGATTCGAGCGTGCACATGGGTTAGGTGCCGGCTAACGAGTCTTCTAACCCCACCCATTGTTCAAGGCTGTGTGCAAGCAGCCATTACACCCGAGGCTTTCGGGTAGTTCACCAAGCCTTTTTGTTGTAGTGATTAGTGGGACGCAAAGTCTTGTTGTCTCTCGGACGACTAGTTATATTTTGTTTTGTTTGTTTCTAAGCTGTGACGTTGTGCTTTGATGCGTCATATTGCGTTTAGGTGCTGGGTTGAGTGGTGGTAGTTTGTTGTAGTGTAAATATAGTTATAATTAGCCAAAATGTTAAACTTTGATGAACTTAGGACCCAAGCTGAGAGTCTTGGCCTCTCAGGATCTGACGTGGCTCAGTTTGTTATTCGACAGCAAACTTTTGAACGGGAAGAAAGAGTCACAGAACGTGAACGAGAACGAGAAGAACGTGGACGTGAGAAGAGAGAAAAAGAGCGGCAGTTTGAGCTAGCTAAGCTCCAGTTAACTCAGCAGTCAGGTGGGGCACAATCACAAGACCACTTAGTAAGCCGCCCCAGTCTGCACGCATACCATGAGGGCGAAGACATCGCATCCTACCTCACCAGATTCGAGCGGATCGCCGACCTTCTACAACTCAAGGAGGACTCGCTCGCTGTCTGGTTGGGTAGTTTACTGACTGGTGACGCTGCCGAACTTTACTCGACCTTTGACTCGGATACTATTGGAAACTTTTTACTTCTGAAGCAGGCCCTGCTGACTGGCTTCAGCAAAACTCCCGAGCATTACCGGCTGGACTTCAGGAATAACAAAATCTGGATCGGTGAGAACTACCGGCAGTTTTCCACCCGCCTACAGCAGCTACTCGACTCGTGGTTGGAAGCGTCCCAGGTCTCTAAATCTGTCCAGCCCCTACGTGAGTTTATGGTGTTAGACCAATTTCTTAGCTCTCTCCACCCTGACATCCGCCTCTTTATTAAAGAACAGCAGGTGACCAACCTCAAGACTGCTGTCGAAAAGGCAGACGCATGGGCTTCGGCTCACAATGCGTACCCACAATACCCACCCACGGGATCCGGAGGTAACGAGTGGTGGTATCTTTGCGCTCGTTATCCCTTACAGGCCAAGATCACAGCTGTGTTATTACCGTGATAAGCCAGTGTTATCAGAATGACGAGGCGCCAGGCAGGGAGGGTGGCAGTGTGAGGCAGGGCAGCACAGTGAGGCAGGGCAGCACACAGTGAGGCAGGGCAGCACACAGTGAGGCAGGGCAGCACACAGTGAGGCAGGCGCCATGACGGGGGTGCTGCTGTGCTGGTGGTGGCTGTGTGGGGCGGCGGCGGCGGCGCGCGGGTGCTGGAGGCAGCAGCAGCAGCAGCAGCAGGGGGAGGATGGGGAGGGCAGTGCCAGGTGTTGCCCCCCAACCTGCCCCCCACCACCTACCCGCTGCCCACCAGCCTCACTTTAAAACCCACAGCCTCGGAATGGCGGCTGGACTTCACGCTGAAAGAGGCAGAGGCGTCGCCCGCCTGTGTCCGCGTGGAACCCAAGCAACAGAAGCTGCGGCTGCTGCTGTACAGGGGCGACTGTGACCACGGCGAGCTGATGGACTACACCCTGACGGAGTTGCGGGTGCCGCCCCACGCCTGGACGTCCTTGGGCGTGGCTGTGAGGGACAACCTCGTGGTGATGACACGCACAACCGCCGCCCCCATCACGCTCAAGCCCGACAGCTTCTCCCTGCTCGGCCACGCCCTCTCCGTGGCGGCGGCCCAGGGTGTGGAGGCCGCGGTGGGGTGTCGCGGCAGCTGCCCGTCCTACCACCACGCCTCGCGCTCCACAGACACCAGGATGACCGTCATGACGCCCTCCGAGGAGAAGGTGTCCTTTTACTTCCTTCCAGGCGCGACCTTCGTCAGGCTGGAGTACGAGGTGTGCTGCATCACGCCCCTCGGCCCCGAGGCCTACCCGTTCATCGCGGACATCGAGGTGCCCGAGCTGTCGCGGGGCCAATGGCACCTGGTGACGCTGCACCAGCTCGGTGACGCGATCGAAGTGAGTCTGGACAACAGGTTCCTGAGGCAGGGCAAGCTGCCGTCCGGCTGCACCTTCAAGAACCACGCCGTCAAGGTGATAGGCGACACTCTGCTCAGGTTCTGCAACACTGCCACCGGCGCTGAATGGGAGGGGGTGAACAGTTCACAACCCGCCCCCAGCAACCCCTGTCCCTTGGTGGTGGCGGGTGTGGCGGGTGTGTTGGTGGTGGTGGCGGTGGTGGTGGTGGGGGTGACAGTAAGGAGGATGGTGGCAGCAGAGAGGGTTGTGGCAGCACGGTAGGAGTTTTCGTATGGATGAGAGTAAAGTGTATAATTATGTATGATGCACGTTATGGTTCAATGTATGTATGCTGGGATGTACAGCTATGCATGATAACATATCTGTGTTCACGCAAGTCCCTGATAACAATGACTATCTTATCATTTACTGCTTTGAGGAGGAGGAGGAGGATTACATAGGATTACATAGGAGTAACAGACACCAGGAGACCTATTGGTCCATAGCGAGGGTATCTGCTGAACTACATACTACTAACTATCAACTACTTGTAAGAAAACAGTTGGAAAATGATACCATGTCCCTAAAGAGAATAGGAACATGGAAGTTTCATAGTGCAGAATGATAGGATATGAAAAATACTAACTACAACTACCACTACCACTACAACTAATCGATACGGGGGACTAGATACGAATTCGCACTATCAATACCCATTTACTTTACAGTGCGCGTCAAGTCTGTTTTTGAATGTAGTTATTGTGTTGGCTCCGACAACATTTGCTGGTAACTTGTTCCATCGATCAACGACTCTAACATTGAAATAATTTTTACGGAGATCGGTGATGCAACGTTGACCGTTTAGTTTTAAACCATTATTTCTTGTTGTCACTTGAGTTGAAAGCTCGAATAGGTCCTTTTGATTAATGACATCAAAACCTTTTAGGATCTTAAAGGTTTCTATCAAGTCCCCACGGATTCTACGATCCTTTAAGGAAAACATATTAAGTTTCCGCAGTCTCTCTTCGAGTCTCTATAAGATGAATTTCGCAGAGATGGAATTTGTTTGGTTGCTCTTCTTTGCACTGATTCCAATTTGGTTTGATCTTTTACGAAACTGGGCGACCAGAATTGAACGGCATATTCCAAGTGCGGCCTAACCAAGGACGTGTATAATGTGTCATTACTTTCGGAGTTTTATGTTCAAAGTTACGTTTAATAAAGCCCACATCATATTTGCCTTTTTTTCTGGCAGCTAGGCAATGCGAACTGGTTTTCAGATCATTACTGATGATGACAGCTAGATCCTTTTCCTGCTGTACTTCAGTTAACGATTTATTTTGCATTTGATAGTTATATTTGAGGTTATCGTTGCCTATATGCATTACTTTACATTTATCGGAATTGTATTTTAATAGCCATTTATCACTCCAATCTGATAGTTTGTCGAGGAGGAGGAGGAGGAGGGAGGAGGAGGAGGAGAGGAGGAGGAGACCTATTGGTCCATGACTAGGTTATTTGTTGTACTACATTACTGCTAACTATCAACTACATGTAGGAGGAACAGTTGGAAAATGATACCATGTCCCTAAAGAAGATAGGAACATGGAAATTTCATAGTGAGGAATGATAGGATATGAAATATACTAACTATAACTACCACTGACACTACTCCATCCGGGGGAATATAATATGCAATTGCAGGGCACCTTCAATACCCATTTACTTTACAGTGCGCGTCAAGTCTGTTTTTAAATGTTTTTAAATTGTGCTGGCTTTGACAACATTTGCTGGTAACTTGTTCCTCGTAAACTACTCAAACATTGAAATTTTTTTACGGAGATCTTGATAAACGATGACCGTTTATTTTTATACCTTTTTTAGTTAATGATTTTTGTTTCTTGTTATCACTTGAGAGAAAGTTCGAATGGGTTTTTCTCTTGATCAATACATCAAACCCTTTTAGGTCTTAACCCATGGGCTGCGGGGGGACTTTTAAAGAGGTTTCCTGTAGGCTGCGGGGGGCCTCTTAAGAGCAGGTTTTTTTTTTAAAGGATCCAAAAAACCGGGGTTTTAAAACCCCAGGCGGCTAAAAGGGTGTGTGTGTAGTAAACGGGCAACTCGAGATATCGAGAGCATATGCGAGGGAAATGCGAGATATCGAGATATACGCGATATTACGCTCAAACCCCCATGCTTTTACGGGCGATATTCGCCCGGAAAATCTCCCCGCGACCCCAATCTGTATCGATGAGTTCGCGCCACATTTTTCACTAGGGGACCCCCCCCCCCCACCCACCCCGCATATTTTGGGGGGTCAAATTTTTTGGCCGGGTGCGCTCAACATTCCCTACACGCTGATGTATTTTTTATCGAGTTTTGAAAGGGGTCGTCAATACCAAAACCCTTCGCCCGGCTTGGGTGTAAAAGCTCCCTTACTTGTTAGGGGTTAAAAGGTTTTCTATCAAGCCCCCCGGATTTCATCCTTTGGGGAAAACATTTTAAAGTTTCCGCATTCTCTTTTAAAAGGGAATTTTCGCAGAGTGGAATTTGTTTGTTGCTCTTCTTTGCTCTGACTCCAATTTGGGGTTGATCTTTTTCGAAAAAGAGGGGGAGGAGGAGGAAAACAAACAAATCCCTCGCCCCGTAATCTCATGTTATAATATCTGCATGTTTAATTACATATAATAACAAAATTTTTTTATATTGATTGGACTATATTTTCCCTTACTCTAGTTTTGAAAATGTGTGTGTGGTGTGTGTGTGTGTGTGTGTGTGTGTTGGGTTTTGTGTGTGTTGTGTGTGTGTGTGTTGTGTTTTTTTTTTTTGTTTGTTACCATTATTTTTTTTTCTTTTCCCTTGTTTTTCCTTTTCTTTTCTCTCCTCTCTCTCTCTCTCTCTTATCTTCCTTTCCTTTCTTTTTTCCCTTTCTCTCTCTCTTCTTTTTCTCTTCTCCCCTCCTCTCTCTCCTTTCCCTCTCTCTCTCCCCCTTCCCCTTTTCTCCTCTCTCCTCTCCCCCTCTCTCTCTCTCTCTCCACACAAGTCTCGAAATCCCAAAAAGTTGAAAAAGTGGCCCCCCCTTTCCTCTTTTTCGCCCCCCCGCCCCCCCCTTTCCCCTCATCCATTTGCCCTTTTTTCTTGCTAATGAATTGGGAGAAAATAAAAAGGGAAGGAGGCGCCATTTCCCCAAACTTGTGGGGGGCCCTCTGGGATTTTGCCAATCACTAATTAAAGAAAAAAACTTATGAATAGTACTCTTCCTCCTCCTCCTCCTCCTCCTCCCCTTCTTAATCGCCTCTTATAACTTTTTTTATTTTTCTAACTCCTCATTTTTTTTTTTTTTGTCTTCTTGTAATCTCTTCTCTTTTTTCTTTTCTTTTTTTTTCTTTCTTTCATTCTTTCCTACGTTTCTTCGGTTTTCTATTCGTAAATTTTTTTTTTTTTTTTTTACTTTATTGTTGCATTCTTAGGGTTTTACATCAGGACTTCAAATGGACTACTGAGAACTATCTTTGACTTGACAGGAAAGTGTAGATTATTTTCCGCTTAACTCCTACATGGCTTGCTATTATTTTTTATTTCTCTATTTCATTTTTAAATTTTTATATTCGACTACACCTTTCTCTTCCTTTCCCCTTCTTTTTGTATCTCTTTTTTTTCTTTTCGTTTTTATATTTTTGCCATTTTCTCCCTTTTTTATTTCTTAAATTTTTCTTGGTTTTTCTGTTCTTCATTTTTTTTTCCCTCCTCCTCTTCTCTCCTCTCTCTTTTCTCTCTCTCCCTCTCTCCTCCTTTTTCTCCTCCCCTCTTCCTCTCTCTCCTCTCTCTCTCTCTCCCCTCTCTTTTCTCTCTCTCCTCTCTCCTCTCTCTCCCCTTTTCTCTCCTTCTCCTCCTTTCCCCCTCTCCTCTCCTCCTCTCTCTCTCCTCCCCTCTCTCTCGTCTCTCCTCTCTCCTTTCCCCGTCCCCCTCCTCTTCTTCTCTCTCTTTCCCCCCCCCTCTCTCTCTCCTCTCTTCGCTCTCCTTCCCTCCTCCCCCTCCCCCCTCCTCCCCTCCTCCCCCCCCCTTTTCCCCCCCCCCCCAAAAAAAATTTACATCTGATTAAAAAAATTTTCCCAAAAACCCCCCGCCCCCCCCCGCCCCCACCCCCACACCACACACACCAAACACAACATTTTAGATCATTAATGTGATGACAGCTACGTATCCTTTTCTTGCTTGTACTTCAGTGAACGATTTATTTTGCATTGTAGTATATTTGAGGTTATCGTTTTTGCATATAGGGCATTACTTTTACATTTATCGGAATTGTATTTTTAATAGGCCTATGTATCACTCCAATCTGATTAGTTGTCGAGGAGGAGGAAGGAAGGAGGAGTGAGGAGGAGGAGGAGGAGGAGGAGGAAGACCTATTGGTTCATGACTAGGTTATTTGGTCTGTACTACATTACTGATAACTATAACTACCATGTAGGAGGAACAGTTGGGGAAAAATGGAACCCATGTCTCCCTAAAGAAGATAGGGAAACCTGGGAACATTTTCATTAGTGAGGAAATGATAGGGATATGAAATATATAACTAGAACTACCACTCGACACTCCTCCATCGGGGGGAATATAATATGCAATTGCAGGGCACCTTCAATACCCATTTTACTTTAATGTTGCGCGTCAAGTCTGGTTTTTAAATGTTTTTTTAAAATTGTGCTGGCTTTTTGACCAACATTTGCTGGAGTAACTTGTTCCATCGATCAACTACTCGAACATCTGAATAATTTTTTACGGAGGGACTCTGTGATTGCAACGATGACTCGTTTGTTTTATGACCTTTTGTAGTTAATGACTGTTGTTTTCTTTTTATCACTTGAGGAGAAAGTTCGGAATAGGTTCTCTTGATCAATATTGACATCAAATCCTTTTAGGATTCTTAAACCCATGGGCTGCGGGGGGACTCTTAAGGGAGGTTTCCTCTGGTTAGGCTGCGGGTGGCCTCTTAAGAGCAGGTTTTTTAAAGGCATACCCAAAAAACCGAGGGCTTTAAACAAGGTCGGCTACAAAATGGTGCTGTGTGGTAGTACAAACATGGCAAACTCGAGATATTGGAGAGCATATGCGAAGGGTATGCGAGATAGACGAGATATACGCGATTTATTACGCTCGAACCCATTAGAGTTTACGGGCGATATTCGGCCCGGGAATCTCGCCGCGGCGACACCAATCTAGTCATCGATGCAGTTCGCGCCACATTTTCCCAACTACGGACCCGAACCCCCACCCCCACCCAGACCATATTTAGGGGGTTCAACTATATATGGCAGGGTGCGCTTTACAACATTCCTACACGCTGATGTAGTTTTATCGAGTAGTTTTGCAAGGGTTCGTCAAAATGACCATACCCTTCGCCCAGGGCTTAGGTGTATAAAGCATACCCTTAGCTTGTTGGGGTAAAGGTTTTCTATCAAGTCCCACGGATTCTTACGATCTTTAGGGAAGGGAAAACATATTTAAGTTTCCGCAGTCTCTCTTATAAGATGACGTTTCGCAGAGATGGGAATTTGTTTGGTTGGTTTCTTGCTCTGACTCCAAGTTGGCTTGATCTTTTACGAACACAGAGGAGGAGGAGGAGGAGGAATACAAATCAATCCCTCGCCCTGTAATCTCGATGTTCTAATATCTGCATGTATATACTAGAATAAACAAAAATTTTATATTAGATTGGACGATATTTTCACTTACTCTAGTTTTGAAAAGCTGTGTGTGTTGCTGTGTGTGTGTGTGTGTGTGTGTGGGGTGGTGTGGTGTGTGTTGTGTGTGTGTGTTGTTGTGTACCATTATTTTTTTTTAATCTTTCCTATGTACCATTTTGACTATTACTTTCTCTCTCTCTCTTTCTCTCTCTATCTCTTCTCTCCTCTCTCTTCTCTCTCTCTCTCTCTCTCCTCCTCTACCTCTCTCTCCTCGCTCTCTCTCTCTCTCTCTTCTCTCTCTCTATCTCTCTCTCTCTCTCTCTCTTCTATTTCTCTCTCTCTCTCTCTCTCTCTCTCTCTCTCTCTCTCTCTCTCTCTCTTATCCTCTCTCTATATCTCTCTCTCTCTCTTCTCTCTCTACAGCACAACGTCAATCGAAAAAATCACCCAATAGTTGAAACAGTGGCCCCCCTCTCCTCTTTCAGCCCCCCCCGCCCACCCATTCCCCTCATTCCATTTGTCCCTTTGTCTTGTATAGAATTGCAGAAAATACTAAAGGGAAGGAGGCGCCATTTCCAATCTTGTGGGGCCCCGTCTGGGATTCGCCAATCACTAATTAATTGGAAAAATACTTAATGAATAGTAGCTCTTCCTCCTCCTCCTCCTCCTCCTCCTCTTCCTTAATCGCCTCCTTATATACTTTTTCATTATTCTAACTCCTCATTATCTTTTTTTTTTGTCTTCTTGTAATCTCTTCTCTTCTTTCTTTCTTTTTTTTTCTTTCTTTCATTCTTTCGCTACGTTTCTCTCGGTTCTCTATTCGTAAGTTCTTTTTTTTTTTTTTTTTTTTTTTTTTTTTGTTACTTTCTTTATTGTTGCATTCTTATGGGTTTTACAGTCAGGAGCTTCAAATGGACTACTGAGAACTATCTTTGACTTGACAGGAATGTGTAGATTATTCCTAGCTTAACATACATACATGGCTTGCTATTATAGTTTTATATTTCTCTATTTCATTACTAATTTTTATATTCGACTACACTCTTACTCTTCCTATTCCTCTTCTTTCTGTATCTCTTTATTTTTCTTCTCGTTTCATATTTCGCCATTTTCTCTCCTTATTTATTTCTTAATTGTTCTTGGTTTCTGATTCTTCATTTTTTTCCATCTCTCTCTCTCTCTCTTCTCTCTCTCTCTCCCCCTCTCTCTCTCTCTCTCTCTCTCTCTGCTCTCTCCTCTCTCTATCTCTCTCCTCTCCTCTCTCTCTCTCTCTCTCTCTCTCTCCTCTCTCTCGCTTGTCGCTCGCCGCTAGCTCGCTCTCTCTCTGCTCTCTCTCTCTATCTCTCTCTCTCTCTCTCTCTCTCTCTCTATCTCTCTCTCTCTCTCTTCTCTCTCTCTCTCTCGCTTCTCTCTCCTCTTAAAAGGGAAAGAGATGGGACAGCTGCATCACACTTCCCCTCCTCCTCCTCCCCCCTCTCTCCTCTCCAGCTGCAGCTGTGGCACACACACACACACACAAACCACATTTACGTGCTGAGTTGACTTTCAGAGAAAAAACACATGCCACTACAAACACCACACACGCAACACACACCACGCACACCACACACACACACACCACCACACACACACAACACACACACACACACAATAGCCAACACCACGACCGATTATTGTATGATGTGGTTTTAATCTGATTGTGTGGGTGTAAATAACCTCTATCTCTCTCTCTCCTCTCCTCTCTCTCTCCTTATCTCTCTCTCTCTCTCTCTCTCTATCTCTCTCTCTCTCTCTCTCGCTCTCTCTCTCTCTCTCTCTCTCTCTCTCTCTCCCATATCGCACCATAGTGAGAGAGAGAGAGAGAGAGAGAGAGACGAGAGAGGAGAGAGGAGAGGAGAGAGGAGAAGAGAGAGAGAGAGTAGTTATAGGGTGTAAGTTAAGTGAAGGCAGGGGGAGGAAAGACAGGACAGGTGGGGGGGAGGGAAATAAGAGGTAGGGGAGGGGAGGGTAGGTAAACCATTAATTAAATCTACCTTTCCTGAGCGGTCGCTTGGCCTCACCTGTTTAGCCTTTCCCCTCAGGTGTCCAGGAGGAGGAGGAGGAGGGCAGTAAAGAAGAGATAACAATGATAAGACAAATAGATAGTTGTGTGTGTGTGTGTGTGTGTGGGGGTGTGTGTCATTCACCCATGGTCTTGTCCACGCGAGCCGGACTCGCGATCGCAAGTGTCACCCTCCCGGAGTGAGCTTGAAGTTCATTATTACCGATCAGTGGGTTCTCACACACCACACACCTCTATCCCCTTGCTCAAGGGGGACAGTAACCGCCCGAAATTGTCAGTGAAAAATCCCCTGGAACAGTGAGGATTCGAACCGGCTACCACAGAATGGCAGGCCAGCCCTCTATGCACTTAACCATCATGGCGGTCAAGCCACGATGGACACACACATCGTGTGTGTGTGTGTGTGTGTTTGTGTGTGTGTTAAGGTCACTCGCAAAATTACAATTGGTACACGCGACCAAAAGGTTATTCCAGAACGGATCCCATGAATAATGAACTAGTGAAAACAAACATTAAAACCACATGCATACATACATACATTCATACATACTGTTACGAGCGAGACAGTGAGTTGTCTAGAGGAATGAGTAGCGAGACTGAAACGCCCGAAACCATAACAAAAAAGTGATGGAAAGAAGTAGATAACAATAACAATTTAATAATATATAATAAATACACCTTGTAGCAAGGGAGTAAGATGATCTTGCTTTTGAAGCACACACAGAGATGGACTAAAGAAAATGCTTATATAATCTAAATGACCAATATGTACATAACACAAGATAATTAACCCCTAGAGAAAAACACATAAAAGAAACTAAAGATTAAATTTCACCACCAGGGTAGTAAAGCAATAATAATAAGGTGAGGTGATTTGAGTAGAGTCCACCGGTGCTAATGTTTGACTGGGTACTTACTTAGGCACAAGAAGGGTGTTACGCTATGTTCCTCGAGAGAGTAGTAAGTAACGCTTCAGCTATATACAGATGGACTGACTAACAAAAGGAAAACGAGTTTATAAATGCCCTCGTATTTGCCTGGGGCTGCTTCACCTTAAGCTTTGAGTTCGAAACAAAGGCGAGATCCGGAGTTAGTTAGTTCCGGTTGACTTCCTTCGTGTTGATTGAGGAAGGGTAGTTTAGTTATGTACTCCCAGGTTTTGTTGTGTTGTGTGGCTGTAATGGTGTGTGTGTGGTGTAGTGTGTGTGTGTGTGTGTGCTGTGTGTGTGTGTGGTGTGTGGGTGTGTGTGTGTGGTGTGTGTGTGTGTGTGTGTGTGTCACACAGGATGAGGATAAGGCGAAGCTTATGATACCTCCCCCCATAAGACGACGCCACTAGGAAGAAGTGGAGTCGTAGAGGAGACCTGGTCAAGGTGAGGCCTCTAGGTGTGCGAGAGAGGGCGTCTGCAATGATGTGTCGGTGCCCTTGATGTGTGTATGATGGTCAGGTGTAAGGTTGGAGGAAGTGAGACCATCGGGAGAAGGCGTGATTGGTAAATTTGGCGCGATTTGGAAGGACAGGGTTGTGATCAGTGTAGGACTTTTAAAGGATCTTGACTTGGCTGGAGATAACACTGAAAATCTTTGTACCGGCTGAGACGATTGCCAGAGTTCTTTCTCGATGGTGCTGTACCCGCTTTTGGTGGATGTTGAACTTGCTGGAGTGGTATGCCAAGGGGGAAGAATGCCCTCCAACCTCTTGTAAGAGGTACAGCTACTAAAGGCGGTGTCGCTGGATCGGTTGCAGACGCAAAGGTTTGGCGAAGTCGGGGCCGATGAGCACGGGACCCTGGGACAGGAAGTTCTTAAGTTGGTTGAAAGGCGGCTTGGCAGAGTCCGTCCAGTTGTAGTCACAGCCCACTAGTGAGCCGGGTGAGAGGGACGGTAGCGGCCGCGAAGTTGGGACAGGGAATCTCCGGTAGTAACCTGCCATACCAAGAGAAAGCGCCGTTAGGGCCTTCCGAGTTAGTAGGGGCAGGGTTACTCCAAGATGGCGGAGATGTTGGCCATTTTGGGCGTTACTTGGCCTTGTTCCCAACTCGTGTCCCAGGTATGTCACCGTGGCTCGCTGAAGGTGGTCTTACCGGGCCAGTTTGATGGTCAGTTGTGCTCCCTGCAGCCGGTCAACCACTTCCCGGAGTTTTAGAAGGTGCTTGCTCCCAATGCTCTGTTAAATATCAGAGTCGTTACGAAGTATACAGAAACTCCAGCCAGATCCTGTAATCAGTAGTCCATTGCCCTTTGGAAGGTAGAAGGGGCATTCCTCATCCCAAAAGGCATGACTCTGTATTGAAAAGACCAAAGGGTGGATGAAGGCGGAAATTTGTTGGGCCTTTTCCGTAAAGGGGTATTTGGGTAGTATCCCTTCAGTAAGTCAATTTTTGTTATATAATTAGGCTGTACACACCCTTGTCGATGAGATCATCTATTCTTGGTAGGGCGGGTAGGCGTCGGAAAACAGTCACAGCGTTTACTCTGGGCGGTAGTCCGTGCAGAGGCGCAAGTTGTCCATCCTCCTTGGGTTGACGAGAAGACATGGTGACGCCCACGGCAGAATGCTGGGGAATAGCTAGTCCTGCTGGAGTAGATAATCCACATATTGCATCATCTGGTTCACATTTCCGAGGATGTAGTCGGTAGGGTGGTTGACGAAGAGGAGAGGTTCCTGGGAGAAGCTCGACATCGTGGGAGGTCATGTTACATAAATTTAGGATGTCCGCCAAGGAAATCTTTATGGTAATGGTGGGGTTATGTCTCTCCTGTGAGAGGAAGATAGGGGGTTGAGGTAATTTTGAGATTACCAAGTATGGTGAGGTTTTTCACCAAATCTGTACCGGTTTACAAGGGTGTGGTAAATTTTCAGGTACAGAATGGTGCAAACTGGCAATTGTTATTTGAAATCAGGTATTTTATTTGTATCAGGATTTTTATTGTTCAGGTGCAAGGTATTGGTCTAATCCCTGTTAATTCAGTAGGAATTTTAATGTGAATTAGCTGGATTGATTTTACGGCGGTCGGGAGTGTTTCTCTCCAAAAGACTTGTGATTGAGGATGGTATCGCCGTAGATAGAGTCGGTGTGATTCCCAAAGCTCTGCCAGAACTGCTTGCAAAGAGGACCGCTCGTGAAATTTGTGCCGCGGTCACTTGAATATTTCCCTAGGTATGCCAAAGTAGGTATCGTGACTAGTTGAGATGAGTTTTCGGACACCAATTGTTTTGGCTGTAATGTTTTAAGTGGGAAGCCCAGGGGATCGGCGTGGTTGGACATATAATAGTGAGGAAAAGTACTTGGTTCCCTCTAATAGTTTGGGCAATGGGCCAACGATGCAATGATGATCTTTTTGAAAAGGTTCCTCAGGCACTTGGATAGTTGGGTGGGTTACTGAGGAATATTTTGGTTATGGCTGTTCCATCATTGGCAAGTGTGACATGAATTATATTGAAGTTGGATGTCTTTTTTTAATCCTGGCCAGTAAAATATCATTGAGTATGTTGTCACAGTTTTCTTAATTCCTAGTCGACCGGCTTGTTCTTATGAGCGATCTCCATGATTGCTCTCTCAAGTTTGAATTGGGCCAATACAATGGTTTGAACTCTCAGCCCAAGGGCATCATCAGAAAGTTTAGCAGTTGGAATAGCCTCATAAGAAACGTTGTCCTGGTAATAGAGAAAAGAAGGGGATTGACGTGATATGTTCTTTAGAATGGTTCTGGCATGGTACCGAGCCCAGAGTAGCATCGTCGCGTTGGCCTCAGCAAAGTAGTTGTTCAGAGAATACTTTGACAAGACTTAAGTTAGGCCGTATGAGGAGTGGTAGTTGACAAGGGCCTGAGGTCGGTATTTGAGCAGTTGCTTGGACTGTGCACGGGTTAAAGGCACAGTTAGGAAAAGATTGCGGATCACTTTTCATGGGTGAGCTGTGGGGTTGTTATGGTAATGGTGAGTTATTAGTGGAACAAGGGGGTGGAATATGACTAACTCACCAGCCAGATCGTTAGCTAACAGGAAGTTAGTTGAGCGAAATGGGTTAAAGAATTGGTCCTCCTGACAGCAATGGTTCCTACTCCCTTTAACAGCGGACAATCAAGGTACACCCTAGCCAGAGGTACGGGGAAAGTCTGGTGAAAATCCTTGAAGGTAACACCTTATCCCCTGTATACTTCCGTTCTACTCCTGGAAGTGCAGATTTAAGAGGATAATTGGGCAGAAAGACAGTATCCCGAATAATTGGAGAGGGCGCTCCTCAGGAGTCAGAGGTCGAGGGAGGACAGTACCTGTGACTGAAGGGTTTGAAAGGATTCAGTAACAAAAGGGAGTTTGGGAATTTATTGGTTCACCGAGCAACTGGTTTAGAAAAATGTTGCCATTTTAGCTACTTTTACACCTAGGGTCAGGACAGTTCCTTTAGAGAGGTGGCCAGTTTTCTTACAGAAATAGCAGAAAAACACCACTTGGATTGGAACCAACTATCTAAAGACTTACCATCCTTTTCTAACTTGCACGAACTACAATGGACTGAGCCTTTTTTCTCTTCCGAGGATACATGCGCGAGTACTAAGGGAAAAGACATATGCTCTTTCTAGCAGCTTTGAGTAGGTTGTCTAATTCCTGCTTATGTAATGGCAAAGATTGAGTAGATATTTTAAGTTGAAAATTCCATTCAGTGCTACGGAATTTACCAGATCGATGCAATAAGGGGTGACTGAGCAGACTTGAGCCAGTTTTTAAGGCTTGAATTGCTCTGAGGCAAATTTAGGTAAGTTTGACCAGTATTTTGGTATGTTGCCCCCCCCCCCCCTAAGTTTTGTCGTATCTTTCTGTGGTGACCGCGTAAGCTGTAAGTTAGATCTTTAACTACATTCATAATCGGCTTATCCTGCACACTGCTCGAAAAAGATAAAGCATTTCCATTAAGTTTGGATTGACACGCCAGGTAACAATACTCTTAGGACCTGAAATGCGTGGCAGAGGATTCGAACTCTCTAAAGAAGGCTTCAGGATCGTAATCAGAGAATGAGGTAAAAGAGGCAATAATTTTTGTTAATTGTAAGTTTATTTGGAGTATTGAGTGGCGTGAGCTTTAGTCTGGCAGATCGAGACTTTAAAATGTGTTTCTCTATCATGTTCTTTTTCTGCTCTTTTCATGCTCTTTTCTGCTCTTTCATGCTTCTTTTTTCTGCTCCTTTCACCGCTCTTTTTTTGCTCTTTCACGCTCTTGTATTTGTACACTGGTATTCGCGTTCGAGAACTTTTCTTCTCTTTCCACGTCTTTTTCTTCTCTTTCACGCTCTTGTATTTGTAACTGGTTTCGCCGGTCGAGAACTTGTTTTCTCTTGCACGTTCTCTATCATGTTCTTTCGCTCTTTTCATAGTTAACTTCATTTGAATGCCTGCATTTTCACTTCTCCACGCTAGGAGAAGTACTGTGGTCGAAGAACCTCTTTTAGAAGTGGTGGTTCTGACTGAGGGTCAGTATGGTTCTTTCACCCAGATGAGTTAATATGAGGTCATTAAGTGTTCCTGTTTAGTACAGAGTGAAAATGGATCGCTAAAATTAGCGGCAAATATACTTGAGTTGATCTTTAGTAACTCTTGCAGCTTTAAGTTTTTCAGCAGAGGGATTACCGACAAAACTCTTCAGCATAAAACCCCATGATTAATGTTTAAAAAAATTAAGACCAACAATAGGGTTAGACGGAGAGATGTCACGGGCGTATTTCAGGAAATTCACTCGAACTATTAACTGAAATACCCTGCATGAGATTGGATAGGGGAATGACCCTGGAAGAATTTTAATTCACTTCGAAGGATCTAACGAGCCAGTGGAGAAGTACCAGAGAAATGCAAGTAACCCACAATACGCACACAAGATGTGGGCATAAGTACTCAAATGTTTGAGTTTTTGAAATGGTCACGTTAATAATCGAGTGAGTTACCTAGATTTGGAACATCGCTGGTCGTGAGAAAAAGAGAGTCAGTATAGCTTAGCGGTGAGGAAGTGTCCTACTGGAAAAAATATCAAACAGACAATAAGGTAATTTAAGCAAGGTGACGAACTGGAAAAATGCCTTACACCAGTAGGCTTCGTGTAGTGAGTTTTTTAAAGGCACAGCTATACACAGCTAATATGTAGCACCGTAAAGTAAACCCCACCAAATAGACACAGTGAACTTCCAAACCAAAGAAAATACCTGGGGTGAAACACAGAAAAAATGAATATCACGAAGTGAGATTAAGAAATAATAATACCGTAAAGGTATTACATACCCGGACAGGCCCCCAACTGTTACGAGCGAGGGACCGGTGAGTTGTCTCGAGGAATGAGTAGCGAGACTGAAAGGCCAAAACCATAACAAAAAGGTTGATGGAAAGCAGTAGATAACAATAACAATTTAAATAAATCACTAAATCACCTTGTAGCAAGGAGTAAGATGATCTTGCTTTTGAAGCACACACAGAGATGGACTAAAGAAAATGCTTATATATCTAAAATTGACAATATGTAATAAAACAAGATAAGTAACCCTAGAGAAAAAACAAAAAAAGAATTACTAAGATAAATTTTCACCACCAGGTAGGGTAGTATTAGCAATAATATATAACGGAGTTGGATTTGAGTAGGAGTCACCGGTGCTATGTGCGGGTACTTACCTTAAAGGCACCAAGAATGTTGTTACTGCTATGTTTCCTCGAGAGAGTAGTAACGAGCTAATAACAGATGACTGACAACAAAAGAAAACGAGGTTTATAAATGCCCTGTATTGCCTGGGGCTGCTTCACTCAAGCTTTGAGTCGAAACAAAGGCGGATCCGGAGTAGTTCGGTGCCTTCCTTAGGTTTTTTTATTGAGGAGGGTAGAGTTAGTGGTACTCCAGGTTGTGTAGTGTGTGGTGTGTGTCTGTGTGTGTGTGTGTGTGTGTGTGTGTTGTGGGTGTTGTGTGGTGTGTGTGTTTGTGGTGTCACCCAGGAATGAGGGTAAGGCGAAGCTTATGATAATACATACACACATACATACATACATACATACATACATACATACATACATACATACATACATACATACATACATATATACAGACAGACAGACAGACAGACAGACAGACATGACACACAGACAGACATAAATCGTAGTAAAATAGCCAATACTTATTTTTGAAGGAATGAGTGAGACACAGAGAGAGAGGTAATGTATAAGATAGTTTCATTACTCTCCTGGTTTTTTTTGTTCTCTCTCTCAGCCGCTAACGAGGGTAGTCACGTGACCCTCGACCACCACACTCACTCTCTTGCACTCTCATATGGTGCTGACCTGAGAGAAAGAGAGAGAGAGAGAGAGAGAAAGAGAGAGAGAGAGAGAGAGAGAGAGAGAGAGAGAGAGAGAGAGAGAGAGAGAGAGAGAGAGAGAGAGAGAGAGAGAGAGAGAGAGAGAGAGAGAGAGAGAGAGAGAGAGAGATAGAGAGAGAGAGAGAGAGGGTCAAGCACCTGTCTCTCCCCCTCTCCCTCAATTCCCCTCTCTCCCCTCCTCCTTTCCATGTGTTTATAAAGGTTAACCACCTCCTTACCCCCCAACCCCCCTACTACTACTACTACTACTACCATTATTATTTTTAACACTACTACCATCATCACCACCACTATTGTCTATGTACCTTCTTCTCCTCCTTCTTCTACATCCTCCTCCTCCTCCTCCTCCTCCTCCTCCTCCACAAAACACACGACCAACGAATTTGTAAAGTATTGGTTGCTAAGAGACGCATCCTCCTCCTCCTCCTCCTTCTGTACTTTCTTCTCCTCCTCCTTCTCCTCCTCCTCTTTGCCTTTTTCTTCCCCTCCTCTTCCTCCTCCTCCTCTTTGTCTTCTTTTTCCTCCTCCTCTCCTCCTTGTATTTATATATAAAAGTATTTAAGAAAATATTGCGGGATAAAATAGTGTCTTATCTCGATGAAAATACCTCAATACTAAACTCCCAGCATGGATTTCGAAATAAGAGATCCTGCTTAACAAACCTACGCAATTTTTTTAATGTCATTTAATCAAACTGGGACGCTAGAATTCCCTCGGATATAATATACCTTGATTTTCAGAAAGCCTTCGATACAGTTCCCCATAAGCGACTATTGACCAAGCTAAGGGCGCATGGTTAAGGAGAGCCGTTATGTTCATGGATTGGCGATTGGCTCTCAAATCGTAAACAACGGGTAGTAATCAATGGCGAGGCATCTGATTGGTTAAATGTTACTAGTGGGGTGCCTCAGGGCTCGGTCTTGGGTCCTACTTCTTTTTTTATATATATCAAAGATCTGGACTGCGGACTTGTATCTAAAATATAAAGATTTGCTGATGACACCAAATTAGGCGGTAAAGCATATACTAGAGAAAACTGCGAACTCATACAACGTGCTCTGCAACTTTTCACTCTCAAATTAAAACAACTGAACTTCAAATTGAAACAAGTGAATCTCAAATCAAAATAACTGAAGTTTAGATTAAAACAACTGAAGTTAAAAATTAAACAACTGACATTTACATTAAAACAACAAAACTTCAAATTAAAATAACTGAACTTCAAATTAAAATATTTGAATTTCAAATTAAAAGAAAAAATTCATCTATTATATTTTGAAATGCATTTGTTATATTTTGAAGTTCTGTTGTTCTAATTTGGGAGTGAAAAGGTGTATTATGAAAACCCCCAGAAAAGTAACATATTTCTTCCTGCAAACTTTTTCTTATCTTTACCAGTGCTGCCAGCAAAGTGAAGAGAGGGAAAAACAAAATTATGAAAAGATACACCATTCTTTTAAATATTTTTACACAGCATTCTACATAGATAAAGCAATACAAGATGAAGTTACGTATACCTTTTTTTTTTTTTTTTTTTTTTTTTTTTTTTTTCCCTTTTACATTTGTGCCTATAGCGCCTGTAGGCAGTTGTGACTCAGTTATAAATATATCCATTTTAATATTCTAGTCGATTAAAAAATTTGGTATATTTAGTTACCTTTCGTAATTTTATGGCTCGACAACAGACAATTTCATTTAGCAAAGGAAAGATCTGGGCATGAAGGGGTTAAAACGTACCATTTACAGTACCAAATTGTCTTGTAATATAGTCTAGTGCCATTTCTGAAAAAACGGCCTCTTTAAGCTGCGAGGGGCATTTTTGGGTAAAAGTTGGGAACCACGCTTTTTAACCTAATTCGGGGGTGCTAAATCTGATAAACCCGGTTCCCAAGCGAATTTTTTTGTTTTTAACCATCTAATTTGCATATTCAAAATGGTCACCAAACATCCAGTTTTGGACCTATTTTGATGCATTTTCTGCAGTAGTGCTGTTACCAGGCAAAAAAAAAAAAAAAAAAAATTAAGTGTCTATACCTGTTTGTTGGCGACCAGGGAATAGGGCAAAGACATTTCTGAAATAATTAGTGGGAAACTATACAAATAAATATGCAAATTAGTCGTCACCCGAACGAAAAAAAAGTTCTTCGATATCTCTGCAACTGTAAGTACTAAAGATAAAAAATGAAGTGTCTAGACCAGCGGACGGCAACCTGTGGCTCCAGAACCGCATGCGGCGCTTTCATGAGACTAGTGCGGCTCCTGTCACCTACTTAAAAATGTCAAAATTATCGTTAAGAAAATAAGAGATAAGATACTGGCATAGATAGCCACAGTACAATAGTGTATGTGACCTAGGTCCTAGGTCTCTAGGAAAATATTGGGATGAATTCTTGTACTTACAGTATTAATATTATTATCATTATTAGTATTAGTATTATTATAGCATTAATTTTCCTCAATTTTGTAGTCTATAATCCTACTTTATAAGTAAGAGATAATACACAGCGCGCCAAAGTATTGTTCGCGACATCATAACACGGCGCTTCCATACGGGAATTCAGAAAATGTACTCTATGGCAGCCTACTGACTTCCGAGAGAGATATCTTACATATGGCAGCTTGTTTAAGGCACGGGCAGTCCATCAAGACCGTTTGAGGAATGTTCAGATGCCACTTGTCAATTATAGACGAAGCATTTTAAAAAGTATCGCCTTCCTTCCTGCGAGTAATTTGAACAGACGCGCATTGGTATGACTATCATTATTTTCATAATGAGTGGCAAGAAAGACCTAATAAAGGAGCAAATTAAAGTTATTGTATCTCTACACAAGGCAGAGAGGCCAGTGGAAGAAATATCAAGGATTGTGGATGTTACGAGGAGATGTGTGCATAAGTGGGTGGAAAGTTTCACGTGGGTTGCACCGTAGCGACAGCCGCGACAACCAGAAAACATTATAAGTGGCCAGAGCGAGGGTGTAAAACATCAGCAAGCACCCTAAATGTCATGAAACGTCAAGTGGATGCCCATCCTCAATTAAAAGCAAGAAAAATATTGCGATATGACTTTTACACCCTCGCCCTGGCCACTTATAATGTTCTGGTGTCGCGGCTGTCGCTACGGTGCAACCCCCGTGAAACTTCCACCCACTTATGCACACATCTCCTCGTAACATCCAAATCCTTGATATTTCTTCCACTGGCCTCTCTGCCTTGTGTAGAGATACAATAACTTTAATTTGCTCCTTTATTAGGTCTTTCTTGCCACTCATTATGAAAATAATGATAGACATACCAATGCGCGTCTGTTCAAATTACTCGCAGGAAGGAAGGCGATACTTTTTAAAATGCTTCGTCTATAATTGACAAGTGGCATCTGAACATTCCTCAACGGTCTTGATGGACTGCCCGTGCCTTAAACAAGCTGCCATATGTAAGATATCTCTCTCGGAAGTCAGTAGGCTGCCATAGAGTACATTTTCTGAATTCCCGTATGGAAGCGCTGTGTTATGATGTCGCGAACAATGCTTTGGCGCGCTGTGTATGAGGAACATTTTTTTGTTTCGTAATTTTCATTCATAATGTACACTGCAGCTCCATCAGCACTGCTTTTCTGCCAAGTTTGAAGAAACTGGCTCGTCTCGAATTATGGGTTGCCGACCTCTGGTCTAGACCTTATAAATATAAAGTAGGCCCCCTAAGTTCCCTAACTAAGAAAAAAATATGCGCATGAGATATTTGAAGTAGCCTACATGTAATCAGTGAAAAACAAGAGGCAACTCATGCAAATTAGCAAGGAGGTGGCATGCATGGAGTGGATAAATGGAGTGGATAAATGGTACAGGAAAGAAAGGAGGTGAAATCATAGGCATCACAAAAACAACGTCAGCTCTGTGCAGATGGACCCTTTCATATAATCTGTCATTAATCTGAGGTCTCACATTGCAGCTGGAACATATGCGATGTTCAATCACTCTACTGGTAGTACACTTGTGCACAATGAAGCTACACATTAACGACAAGAGCGGGGCAATTATGATGAGATGGCATTATTCACAGCCTTCCAGAGATTCAAGGTGTTTGCATCACTTTCACCGGGGTCCTTGCAAAATCTTGTCACAAAAGACTTGGCAACAGAGGAGATCCAAAACTCATTACTTTGTGCTAAAGAACTCGGACAAGAAAAAGTCAACACATTTGTTAAGGAGAGATTGATTATACCTGAGCAAGGTGACAAGCCGGACGTTCCAATACATGTGTCCCAACAGAAAAGCAACGCAAAAACATGGCATCCCTGTATGAAGTGGTGAAAGACAATAAAGACAAGGAGAAAAGAACTATCCTGAAGGCAGACAGAAACGTCCTCCAACGCCTTGTCAGTGCCTATGAAGTAGGCGCCCAGTTTATTTACTTTTTTGGGGTTTT